>MEHQ01000443.1:189718-267006 GCA_008828725.1 Saccharina japonica | reverse complement strand
CCGCGGCTTTTTTGGATTTAATACCAATCCACACATACGAAGTTCTTATATTTCTTCGTGAAGCTCAGCTTGTCTCTTGTTCTTATTGTGCCCTACAGTAGTTCTTAACAGAGGTACTATACGTACTCGTACAGGTAAAGTAGCGGACGTACGCTTGTGTACTGCCAGTATAATACTACAAGAGTGAATGTAGTAGTGGTGAATCGCTTACTACCGCCGCCACGCCTCATAATGCAGCAGCTAACTCATCGTGTACCCATACCACAATCTCTTGGACAGTGGTGGCGTGGGCATCGGGGCCACGCCAGACGTGCTCATATCACAGATGATGCCGAAATTTAAAGTGGCATCACGTTATGGTTGACTGGTGGTACGCCATCTTGTTACTTATGGGTAGGGATACTACGAACTGCGCTGTGGAACATACAGCCGTGTAGGCACAACGCGAGTAGTCTCACGATGACAAAGCTCGCAGGGCCTTCAACGCCCGGCCGACCCTCGCTACGAGTTGTTTGGCTCGCTGTATCCGCGGCGGAGACAGATCGCCCACACGAAGCCGACTCCTCTCGCCATTCAACAAGCAGCAAGCCGCAATTATCCCAGGCACGTATCTAACTCGCAATTGTCATACCGGTACTTTACCTTCCTCATATAAAATCCGTGGTACAGGGCACATATCATATGTATGCATTGATCGTGGTACGATTTCTCGCTTGTACGTAATGCGTGGTAACTCCGTAGTGTCAGTGGTTGTACTGGTACGATTGGCTGTCATCTCGAGACAGTATGGGTGGTGTGACGGCGGCTGTACCGGTAGGGGTTCCACTGCTCTTTCGATCCAGATCAATGTCGAGTGTGCGTGCGTGTTCTTGGCATTATCCGTTATTTTTTCCCATCGACGTACGATGTCGCGTCTGGGACGGCATTCACATACATGCATGATACGGTGGCTTTCGATTCGTGCTTCAAAGCCCCACATGTTTCCTCTCTTTTTTCTGCTTTTTTAACTCACTTGTCTGGTTTTAATGTGTCTATTCCTTGTTTTTTCGGGTTGAGTCTCTCGAAAGTGGGCCAGAAACACTCGGCGTGTTGTGCCGTCCTACTACCGAAGGCACGCGCACAGCTTTGTGATATTAGTCGTTCGGGCCATATGACTTTAGAGGGTGTGATAGCGATGCGGAGAACAAGAATTACAAGAGTTTTCCATGCCGTTATGCCGCAAGTACGATACACATACTGTAGTGCAGTATATAGTAGGAGAAACTTTGGTATATATACGTGTACAGCGTAATATCATACGATTACATACAGTAGTGTAGTAAATAGTAGGAGGAACTTCAGTATATATACGTGTACAGCGCTATATCGTATGGTCGAGGTCTAAGTCACGCAGCCGTTGGCTCTGCCCGGAACAACATTCCATAGGAAACGTGGGTGGATTATATATGAGGAAGATAATGTACCGGTATGACAATTGCGAGTTAGATATGTGCCCGGGATGATTGCGGCTTGCTGCTTGTTGAATGGCGAGAGGAGTCGGCTTCGTGTGGGCGATCTGTCTCCGCCGCGGATACAGCGAGCCAAACAACTCGTAGCGAGGGTCGGCCGGGCGTTGAAAGCCCTGCGAGCTTTGTCATCGTGAGACTATTCGCGTTGTGTCTACACAGCTGTATGTTCCACAGCGCAGTTCGTAGTATCCCTACCCATAAGTAACAAGATGGCGTACCACCAGTCGACCATAACGTGATGCCACTTTGAATGTCGGCATCATCTGTGATATGAGCACGTCTGGCGTGGCCCCGATGCCCACGCCACCACTGTCCGAGAGATTGTGGTATGGGTACACGATGAGTTAGCTGCTGCATCATCAGGCGTGGCGGCGTTAGTAAGCGATTCACCACTACTACATTCACTCTTGTAGTATTATACTCGCAGTACACAAGCGTACGTCCGCTACTTTACCTGTATATACGAGTACGTATAATACCTCTGTTAAGAACTACTGTAGGGCACAATAAGAACAAGGGACAAGCTGAGCTTCACGAAGAAATATAAGAACTTCGTATGTGTGGATGGGTATTAAATCCAAAAAAGCCGCGGGCATCCATTTAGTTAGGTGACCTGTGTTGTCTCCGGCGTCACCTGCGTTCGTACTGCTTGGCAGTATTATCGGGCGTTTGTGTTGACAGGTTTGGTCGGCTGGTGGACAGGAACGGTAGGCTGGTTGACAGTCCCGGCATCTGGTGTGGCCGTCTGTCTGTATTTCAGTTGAAGAAAGCGACCGTTTGAGCCATTTATAGGTACAATGGAAGCCAGAAATAGGTGATACGCAAATGGACTAGCCGAGAATAGGTGTACCTGCGCACTTTGAGCCATTTATAGGCACAATGGAGTGCAGGCCCAATATCAGGCGGCCCAGTAAGCCTTTTCCGGTGTGCAATATTAAGTGTACCTATAAATGGCTCAAAGTGCGTAGGCGTACCTGTACTTTTGGGTAATGTCCATGTATTAACTACTACTGATGCAAGGCGCTAAATGTGTGCCTCGTTCCAGGTGGGTGTGGTCCTTGTTGTCTCGTGCGTGGTGCGTGCTGTGTGCGGTCCGTTCATGCGACGTGTTAAAAATGAACCATTCAATTTCACACGGATAAACAAAAGTCGTGCGGCAGGTTTTTCATGTAGCAGCAAGGCGGTGTCAAGTCGAAACGTCTCCTCTGAGTTATTTGCCAGATTTCGCGACTTCGAAGGCCCAGAGCCCGCCCCATGGGCTTCGACCGGGACCCGCACTTGCGCCGTGGTGTACGCGCGGGGCCCCTGCGTGCCCCGCAGCCGATAGCGCGAGAAAAGACCCGCGGCCGGAGACGAAAAGTGAAACTATTCCGGGAAAATGTCCATTTGGTACCTATACATATACAAATAACATTTGCGACAGGAAAACTTGGTCCCATGGTACGTCCCTCCCGCCCTGTTTTGAAAAATTATGTTTACCGTCCCTTCCCGTTGTGAAAAAATTTTACCGTTCCGTCCCGTCGTGAAAACTATATTTACCGTCCCGTCCCGTCGTGGGAAAGAAATCCGTTGAATTTCACCGTCCCGTCCCGTCGTGAAAATATACCCCGTTGAAATTACCGTCCCGTCCCGTTGAGAAATTGTACACAAACCGTCCCGTCCCGTCCCAAAAACCTGTTTGGTCGTCATTTTACCGTCCCGTCTTCATTTTTTTTATTGCCAAACAAGTAAAAACAGTGCCGTCCCGTCTCGATTATGGAGTACCGTGATAAGCCTTGATAAATTCCCTGAAGGACATGTGACAAGCCATATTTTTGGTTTCTTCCATCACATTTATTATCATCGCCCTTCCTTTCTCTCTCCTCTCTCTTCCGGAATCGTAACTCAGATTCGGGGTCACAAAGTAGGCTCGTCCCCCTCCTCCCCCACTACGGTTCTCGCCTTGCATTTTGATCACGAGAAGACTTTAGCCTTTTCTTCCCACTGTAAAACTATTTATAGATTGATCTGAAATGACATGATATTAAAGTCAAAACAACGTAAAACAGAGCAAGACTAAGAACCAAATCAAATAATAGGCAACCGAAACACACTACAGTAGGGGGGCCTATGTAAGGCGGTTTGAATAAGGCGGTCGTTCGAGATAAGGCGGTCAAAATCGGCTTGACACGACAAAATATGCGAATAGGGCGGCTACCGCCTTATATAGCAACGGACCCTATATAAGGCGGTAGCCGCCCATTCAGGGCGCCTACCGCCTTATTCAGAGCGGCTACAGCCCTATCCACGGCCCACTTCCGCCTCCATTCTCTGGAGAGCGTAGCGGAGGCGTGCGGCAATGGCGATGCTTCCTTCTATCTGCAGAAGGTCAGAATGTCGTTCATCAAAGCGCATGCCTCTAAGCCAGTGCAGCAGGCAGACATGAGGCAAATTTTGTGAGCCTCTGCAAGGTCAAGGGGGGGGGCACAGAGGAGCACTGTAGTGCAGTACAGTAATCAGTACAATAGTACGGTGCCGTAGAATAGGGTGGAGCTCTGTTGTGAATGTGTAGCAAAGCAAAGAGTCCTCTCGGTACAACAGTACGGCAGTATGTATCTTCTCTGGGTGGATTTTGTTTTCGGCGGGCTCTGTCGCCCGCAGCTCAATTAATATTATACTTATCAACATGCAAAGTGTGTGTGCATCCGTCTGATTTGCTGTGCATTGGTGTGTACAGCATTTGACACCACAGATATTTACTGGGTTCAGCACTGGTACTGCTGCAACGCTGTAACTTCCTTCTCCGAGCACACGTATGATAGCCCTCTTCGTGAGGCCCTCTGGGTCATTTCTGGGTCAGAGGCGCTCTGTGCTGTACATTAAAAGTCTGTATGCACTCGATAGGGCGGTTACCACCTTATTGGGGTATCACCTAAAACCCCATAGGGCGGTCAACCGCCCTATCTCCAATAGGGCGGTCTTTCGAGATAAGGCGGTCAAAAACCTCGGTGCACTATACCGCCTTATATAGCCCCCCCCACTGTAAAAGAACTTTCCAGGCAGCCGAGGCAGGTTTGTACCCGTACCCGTAGTACCAAGGGTCTCCGAAAACAAAACAATCCGACACCACACTCCGAACTTTGTTTATGGGAAACCAAATATAGGGTGGGAGGTGCCAAAACATTTATTCGGGCACCCTCCGGCTTATAGGGGGGTGCATACCGTACTAAATCCTATATAAACGAAATCAGACCATCCATAAACCGCAGTACCATACTTTTCCCTATAAAACCAATCCCATACTATTAATAAACAATATTGTAATCAATGGCAGAGGATGTTGGTGAATCGTCCCCGCATTCCCAAGGGTAGGCAAGGCCTTCTAGACAACACGACAGCACCCAGCGTTTCTGCTTCTAGGGTCATAAACGAAATCAGACCATCCGTAAACCGCATTACGATATTATTTCCAATAAAAATCAACTATATACTAACAATAACATACACCAATAGCAGGGGATGTTCGTAATTCGTCCCCGCATTCCAAGGGTAGGCAAGGCCTTCTCGACAATACCACAACACCACCCCGCGCGTCTGGTTTTCAATTTCGATTCGAGTGGCTGGTGTGGCGAGTGTGGTGGCGGTCCCCCAAACCCCAACCCTCCCGACAGTAACAACACATTCCTTGTACAGTATGTTTATATAAACCATTGTGTACACAGTGTACACCCGAAGCCAAGCAGTAGTAGAGGCTAGACACATGTACATAAAGCAGCGTCTGCAGAGGCGTGTAAGACCAACAAAAAACGCGCGGGAAAAAAAAAAAAAAAACTTGTCCAATATAGGAGGGGGGGAGGGGGTGTATGGGATTCAGAGCCACGCACACCCTTGGCAGTACTGACGTTTTAATCTTATTTTTCCATATTATTCATTATCTCCCCACTCCTGTCTTTTTCCCTCCCTAGTCGGGCCGGTCGCCCCGGTAGACTTTTAATAGTGGCCAGCTTCAAAGACTACCGGCGTTGGTACACACGTTCGAATCCCACCTTGGTGAGATTTTTACTTTATTCGAAGAAATAAAAAGAAACCAATTACTGAGAGCGCCTTCGTGGCGTGGGTAGGCGGAATCCGACGCAAGTCGACGAGGGAAGAAAGTGCTGAAATCTTCTCGTGACAAAAATGCAAGGCAAGTACCATAGTGGGGAGGGGGTAGAAGGGCCTACTCGGTGACCCCGGATCTAACTCACGACTAAAAAGGGAGAGCGAAAACAAGGGCGAAGATACTAAATGGGATGGAAAAAAAAAAACGTAACTCAGATCCGGGGTCACAAAGTAGGCTCCTCTCGCTCCTCTCTTTGTTTTTTTCGCGTCGAGGGTTCAGCCTTCCCAACGCTCGTCGATCTTCGTGGATTTCATTTTAAATCACGCTCTCGCGCTTTCAGCTAGTCAATATATGTTTTTGAGAGAAAAAGTCCCTACCCGTACAATCATGCATTTCGGGGGGCTCGAACTCGCGACCTTGACGCCATATGGTAACCCTTTTAGCACTGCACTGTACATAACCACATATTTCACTCTAATTCCAAGTGTTTTTCCCCCACCTCGGGACTGCAGCTCCTAAAATCGTTACAGAATGTTCGCACTTGATTCAAGTATGATACTATTCTTTTGTTTCCCGATAATTGGACACTACGATTAATATTAATACTAACTTCTGCTATATATAGATATGCTGCTACTTGTGAATGTTTGCCGGTGCCTGGTATGATACGTACCCAATTTATTTATGCTGTGTTTTGGTTCCAGGGTATAGTTCCCCTGCAGGAGATGTGACAGACTTTTTTTTTTCGTAATACCATTTAGTATCTTCGCCTGTGCTTTCTCTCTCCTCCCTCTTCACTGGTAATAATAGTCGTAACTGTGATCGGGGGTCACAAAGTAAGCTCCTCCCCCACTGCGGTTCTCGTCTTGCATTTTTATCGCCGGAAGTGTTCGGCCTTTTCTTCGCAATATAAGAATAAAATCACATAACATGGAATTGAAAACAACGTAAAACAGAGCGAGACTAAGAATAAAAACAAAAAACAGGCAACCGAAGCACACCGAAAGAACCTTCCAGGCAGCCGAGGCAGGTTTTCACTCGTAGCGCAGACAGGTTCTACCAGCCGATCTGGTACCTTTGCTACCCTATCTGCCGATCTCCTTCCTGCTTTCGCCAGCCGCATTTTCCCTCAGAACCGTCTCTCTCTGTCTCCATTCCCTTGGGCGCTACCCATACAACGGGAGGGGTGCGTGTCGCTTCCTACTCAAAACAAATTACTCTTCATGTCTGTATTTGTTGAGCTGGTTTTTGTCCTCGGGTTGTTAAAGTTGTAGATGCATGGAACTGTTTTTGATCCGGGGATGATACCTTTTCGCCCCCGGGTGCGGAGAAATCTAGCCGTTGTCCCGAGGGGCAACATTCGCCGAGCGCTGGCTTCAAGAGCCCCAGCCAGTCTCAATAAACCAGTGGAGTTGGGGTTTCCGCACCTTGCGAGGCGGTATCGACCTGGGAGATGTCCGTTTCGTCCCCCGGTTGATGGAGCTGTAGATGAATGGAGAAATTCCAAACCCGGGGACGGCACTCTATCATTTCATGTCATCTTACTGGATACGACAGGAAGGACATCATATCATGCGTTGAAAGAGAAAAACCAAAAGAAAAACAAAGAAAAACAAACAGAAATATAAATAAATTAAAACGTCGGGCCCTGTGCCGACCAGGGCCTAAAATAGAGGGTGAAATGTTGCGCTTCCGCACCTTTTACTCTCAAATCTCGTATTTTCCATCCACGCTGCGAAGGCATGGTGCGGCTTGCCGCACCTTGCTTTTGTTGTGCCGCACCTTTGTTCGCCGCAGGCTAAAAACATTGTGCCATTGCAAGAAGGGCACCAGGGACCGGGGGCGCAGCGTGTCTCGTTTTAAATAGATCGTACTCCAACGTTCACGTTCATTCTCGCCATGATGTTTCTGGTACTAAGTCAAACGGTACACCATACATACCTTCGGAAATATCACACCAGTTTTGCATGTACGTATTTGTAAACATGTTGACTGGATACAAGACGGGCGGCCGTGGGCGTCGGGATGGCATCTTCAACATTTATCGGGCTCGGAGGAAGTTGATAGTTGTACATGGCTCAATACGCTTCTCCCACGTTAAACAAATGGCAAATGCACCGTTTAGCATGAGGACGTGTGTGGCTGTATGTACCGATACAATTGTGACTTGGTTACAACTGCGTGACTTGGTTTGAAGCGAGTACCCTGAATACTACTCCCAATGAACAACTGACCACCTACACACTAAACACCTTATACAGACATGTCACGCTTCACAACTGCAATAAGTGGGGTGTACCCAGGGCGGCGAGACCCATGGACCTCGATCTCTGTGATTCCTGTAAGGCTTGAATACGAAAGGGACACCAGGGACCGGGAACGCAGGTTGTGTCGTTCAACATAGAGCGTACTCGAACATGCATGTTCATCCTATGCATGACGCGTCTAGTCCACAGGAAAATGGTATCATCACCACACATATCTTTGGCAATATCACATCGGTTTTGCATGCACATATATACTTGTCAATATAGAGAACATTGGTCTATATGGAAAGCAGGCCATCACCAGAGTTTGCTCGGTGTAGTCTCTCACCATGCGCCTTGCACACATGTATGCCCGATGGGATATTCCTGTTGTATATTGTTCACACATTTTATCCCGTGTGACACTACTGTAGTTTGATCTCCAGTACTAAACGTGTTACACGCGTGCAGCCTGTCATTACCATGCAACATCGGTGCTAAACTACCCTAACGGTGTGACTTTTAATGCACCGCATCCGGTTTTTGATAATCACGACCAGGGTGGTGTCTGCGTCTGGTACTGTACATCGATACTACTGAATATTGCATGGCCGCGAAACGGGATTGATGTCTTGATTATCTAGGTCGTCGAACAGGGATTATCCATACATACCGGTTAGTGAGAGATTCGTCTTTTGGCTTGGGATGTTTACAAATGCAACGGAATGTCCCAAATTAACTTGATGGACCCCTTCCTCGAAACCCTCCAGGGGCCGTGTCCCCTCTAAAACAAGCAAGTGGTAAACGTGAATAGTCGCACATCAATAACCGCAACTGCGCCCACCTGAAGAACACCTTCTCTCTTCATCGTTGCGGTGATTTTCGGGCCCTTCGCTAGAGCCCGGTCCCGGCTAGCCAGCGATGCGGCCTTTCGCTTCTGCTCCGAAGCTGTTCACTCGGGGGTACTTGCCCGTCTTTTTTCCCCGAGTGTCCTTCTCTGGGGTCGGCCGGTTCAAGGACCCGGTGTCTTTCCCGCGTCCTATTCTCTCAGCGCCCGGTCTTGGCGTCGGAGACCCGCCATCCGCACCGTCCTTGTCTTCGTTGACGTCAGGCGCCTGGGCAAGTCCGCGTCTTCCCCCGGTGGAAAGCTTAGAAGTAGAACAGGAATTTTCTGGGAGTCCTGCCGCCAACTCCGATGTGAAGCCGGTCAATGGGGCCGTCAAGGAAGATCGGCGTTGCCTCCGTACTCCCGAGATGGCAGCGTCACCGACGAAGTTTTCCCTCTCCGACGGCTATACACTCCGGTGAATCCGCAAGCTTCGGGTTTGGTTTGGGCGCGTGTGGACCGGCGCATAACTGGGGTTCTGGCCTGGGCCCACGCGGGTTCCTCTGCAACTTCGTCTTCGTCGGAGTCGTCGGCCTCACCATCGCTGCTCCCCCCCTCGTCTGCGTAATCCTTGGTCTTGAAGACCTCTTCGACTTCGCCTGTAAGGTAATACAGGCAGGGGGGCATCGCGACGTCTTCCATAGACGATGAATTGCGTCCGAGATCAATCGTACATATATATATATTAATCGGTCTTATTTCAATCACGATTGGATCCGTCCGGGAATTCCACGGTGCGGGTCTGGGATACAAAACCTATGGCATCGTAAACTGTGTGTGGCAGGTATGTATGTGTTTTTGCCTGTGGGCATTTGCTTCGCTCGACGGCGGCCATTACGCCGCCGGCGAAGCCCCCTTGTATACAATAGATATTGACATGGGGGCACACGAGTTGTTAATTATATATTTGATCTAGTGTGGATTCATTTGATTGGCGAGAGGGGTGTGAACACTATGACTGATCTGAAAACACGACAAAATAAAAGGCGGTCTGAAGTATTTAGAAAAAACGGCAAAACAATCGTAGATGTTTCGGAAGACATTAGGACGCGTGTTACAAAAAAGTGGTTCGCATTTAGGCCTGGTATTTGCGAACTGGAATACATGGGGCATCCCAGTGATACTGCCGTCTTGAAATCTACCTGTTCGCCATATATACAACAGACAAGCTGGTCCATGAAAATGTAGTACCAGGTAACTATTACACTGTTTACTAGCATGCTGAACGATGCTAACAGCAGTGGCGCGGCGCTATATGTAGCCTAAAGCCAAGTATTTCACAACTATGATCCTCGGGATAATCTTGGCATTTAGGTCTGTCGCTCATGAAAAAAGACATAAATTCCATATACACACCCACTCCAACGCCTCTACGCCCCAAACACAGAACCGCCGGAACACCTACGAATCGACACAACATACATCGGCCGACACGCCATGTACAGCTATTGGCCCGTTACGAATTAGACACGTGTTGAGTACGGCCTAGCTACTCCGTTCGCGGAAACGTACCTCTGACGATGACATAAGGTTTATTTGTTTAGAGCCAAGTACATCATCGAGTAGGATTACAAATCATAACCACACATAGATAGACGAGGGGAAAACGTCGCATTGACCTAAACGATTTCACACGAGTAGCAACACGTGAATTCGATGCCTACAGAAAGTCGCCCGTTTAACAAGTGCTCGTCCGGGTGCCCCCCCCCCCCCTGCCTGTATTATCTTACAGGCGAAGTCGAAAGGTCTTCAAGACCAAGGATTACGCACACGAGGGGGGGAGCAGCGATGGCGAGGGTGACGACTCCGACGAAGACGAAGTTGCAGAGGAACCCACGTGGGCCCAGGCCCAGTTAGGCGCCGGTCCACACGCGCGCCCAAACCAAACCCGAAGCTTGCGGATTCACCGGAGTGTAGAGCCGTCGGAGAGGGACAACTCCCAAGCGTCGGTGACGTTACCATCTCGGAAGTTCGGAGGCGGCGCCGATCTTCCTTGACGGCCCCCTAAACCGGCTTCACACCGGAGTTGGCGGCAGGACTCCCAGAAAATACCTCTTCCACTTCTATGCTTCCCACCGGAGGGAAGACGCGGACTTGCTCAGGCGCCTGAGGCTATCGAAGACAAGGACGGTGCGGATGGCGGGTCTCCGAGGCCAAGACCGGGCGCTATGAGAAAGGGACGCGGGAAAGACACCGGGTCCTTGAACCGGCCGACCCCAAAGGACACTCGGGGAAAAAAGACGGGCAAGTACCCCCGAGAGAACAGCTTCGGAGCAGAAGCGAAAGGCCGTATCGCTGGCTAGCCGGGACCGGGCTCTAGCGAGGGGCCCGAAAATCACCGCAACTATGGAAGGAGAAGAAGGTGCTCTTCAGGTGGGCGCAGTTGCGGTTATTGATGTGCGACTATTCACGTTTACCACTTGCTTCTTTAGAGGGGACACGACCCCTGGAGGGTTTCGAGAAAGGGGTCCATCGAGTTAATTTGGGACTTTCCGTTGCATTCGTCAAGTTAATTTGGGACTTTCCGTTGCATTCGTAAGACCTAGGATACGAAAGCAAAGTTGGAAATCGATCTTTAAAAATGTTTGCCTGGAATTTTCAGGTTGAAGATCCGCTCGTACGGCCGCTGTGGGAAAAAAGGAAACACAATGTTCGATTTGTTTCTTATTTTTTTCAAACGGCTGCAGGCGGCGCAATTTGCTTTTTCTCGTTGCAAATCGTCCACACCCTGATAAAAATCAGATCGTGCGACGTTAGACCTTCGATCTCGACGTAGACTGAGTCCACAGCCAACCCGCTTCGGGTCGGGCAAGGCCAACGAATGTAGATGACGGCATCGAAAGTATAAGGAGGATCCATGGTCTAAGAGGCGAGAGATTGCCGGCGCCGTCCTACGCTCTTCTCCCAAACCCGAACAAAAACTATTTTTTGCCATTTGAGAGGGATAGAGGAATTTTTTCATCTGTTTCATGCACACCAGCAGCCACTTGTTTGTTTATCAGACGCCTGGCCAGCGCCCGCCACATATCACTGGCCATCGTGTGAACACGGTGACCCTAGGATGGGTCGGAGCCCGTGACGAGCGCACCGTGTTCAGAATTCATGACGCACTCGTTGGTTTCGTCGATTCATGTCTGTCGAGGACTCGAAATCTCGCCGCTTCGAACTAACATTCGCCTGAGTTTTTCTCAAGCCGATCTTGTCCCAACATCGGCCTGAGAATTGCCTTTTTCGGGCTTTTCCAAAAGTTGGGAATATTCCGTTTTAAGAATCGGTCCCATAGCAAGCTTGTTCTGGAAAACTCTGGCGGGGATCTTAGGAATTCAAACTTTTTAGGGTAAATTTGCTTTCCCATTGGCATAGGTCTAAACATCCCAAGCCAAAAGACGAATATCTCACTAACCGGTATGTATCGATAATTCCCGTTCGACGACCTAGATAATCAATACATAAACCCCGTTTCACGGCCATGAAACATTTAGTAGTATCGATGTACAGTACCAGACGCAGACACCACCTTGGTCGTGATTAACAAAAACCGGATGCGGCGCAATACAAAGTAACACCGTTAGGGTAGTTCAGCATCGATGTTGCATGGTAATGAAGTAATGACAGGCTGGCACGCGTATAACACATTCAGTACTGGAGATCCAACTAGTGTCACACGGGATAAAATGTGTGATTTATATACAACAGGAATATCCCATCAGGCATGCATGTGTGCAAGGCGCATGGTGAGAGACTACACCCAGCAATCTGGTGATGGCCTGCTTTTCATATAGACCAATGTTCTATATATTGACAAGTATAAATGTGCATGCAAAACCAGAGTGATATTGCCAAAGGTATGTGTGGTGATGATACTATTTCCCTGTGTACTAGACGCGTCATGCATAGCATGAACATGCACGGTCAAGTACGTTGTATTTTAAACGAGACAACCTGCATTCCCGGTCCCTGGTGTCCCTTTTGTATTCAAGCCTTACAGGAATCACAGAGATGGAGGTCCATGGGACGCGCCGCCCTGGGTACACCCCACTCATTGCAGTTGTGAAGCGTTACATGTCTGTATGAAGGTGTTTAGTGAGTAGGTGGTCAGTTATTCATTGGGAGTAGTATTCAGGATACTTACTTAAAACCAAGTCACCACGCAGTTGTAACCAAGTCAGAAATGTATCGGTACATACAACTACACACGTCCTCATGCTAAACGGTGCTTTTGCCATTTGTTTAGTTAACGTTCGAGAAGCGTATTGAGCCATGTACAACTATCAACTTCCTTCGAGCCCGATGAATAGTAAATATGTCATGCCGACGCCCACGGCCGCCCGCCTTGTACCCAGTCAACATGTTGAGAAATACGTACATGCAAAACTGGTGTGATATTTCTAAAGGTATGTTTGGTGTACCATTTGACTTTCTGTAGTACCAGAAACGTCATGGCGAGAATGAACCTGAACGTTGGAGTACGATCTATTTTAAACGAAACACGCTGCGTCCCCGGCCCCTGGTGTCCTTCTTGTATTCAGGCCTTAAAGGAGCCACAGCGATCGAGGTCCATGTGACGTACCGCCCTGACTAGACCCCACTCATTGCACGTGTGAAGCATAACATATATGTGTGAAGGTTTTGGTGTGTAAGTGGTTAGTCATTCTTGCATACTATTATTCAGGGCACTCGCTTCAAACTACGTCACGCAGTTAAAGCGAAGTCTGAAATATCTCACGACATACAGCTACACACTTTTTTACCCATGGTAAAGGGTACATTTATTTTTTGATCAACCTTGGATAATCGTTTTGAGCCATGTACAAGTATTAACATCCTCGGAGTCCAACCAATATTAAGTATTCCATCCAGAGGCCCACGGACGCCCGCCTTGTATCCAGCAAAGATGTTCACAGAGATATGTACATGCGAACCTGTCCTAATATTGCCGCAGGTACGTGTGGTGATAATACCATTGTTAAAGGTGCTATCCGGGTCGAGACGCGCATGAACATGGATGTTGTAGCAAGATCCATAAAAACGAAAAACAAAAACACCCGACGTCCCTGGCACTTGGTGTTCTCGTTGTTGTCAGATACTTCACAAACAGCGGCGAGCGAGGTCATTGGGACGGCCCGTCATGACTATTCCCCTTCCAGTAATGCAGGTGTGAACCAGTACAGTTTAAAACAAATGACGTCGTCTACACGGTGTATTTAAATGTACGTCTTCGTGTAGACGACGTTATTTGTTCTAAAGTATTCCGAGTACTTGTGTCCGGGTACTCGTGGCAAACCAAGTCACGCAGCTATAAGAACGACAGTCCCTGTTCGTGCTTGAAGTTGGGGTTGAGTTTCACGTGCCCACCTCTGCCGCTACACAGTATTCGCTTCGCACTATTTCGGCTTGATTGATACACGTAAATTGATTAATTTATACTTTTTTAGCAAACAAAACAGACTGAAACACCTTGCTGTCTTAATGCGATGACCCGAGGAGTACAAATGACATGACAAAGAGATAACGGAGGATGCTCAGTCTTGACAAAGAAAGCACAAGCAACGCGGTCCAACCCAACAACAACAACAAGACGGCACAGCACATGACTTCGGACTGACTACGAGGACAGGTCTTCACCACCTCGCCAGCTCTTCATCGCCATCATAAACATCTCACAGCCATCTTTATCTACTCGTACATCTCGGCCTGCTATGCTTCGACTAGTTCTTCACAATAAGACAGCCTACAGAAGAAAATCATCAACAACAGGACCACTTCTTTTCAACACTACTACTACATGTTCAACAAGGTCTCAGCAACACCAGCACGAAGAACGAAGATCACAATCGTCATCATCATGCGCATTCCTTGCGTCTCTTCTTTACCTTGGTTTTGGTGGGGGTGTATCTTTTGTTGTACTTTTCCTCTGATGGCTTTGTTGTACGTAAGGTATTTTTAACACAAATACGTTTTAAATAATCAAACCTGATGCGCACCGCTATATTCCGTCACGGATACATACATCTGCCTTGTTATCGGTTGTTCCTTAGCTTTCCACAGCTTTCTTTTACGTTTCATACGTACACACTCACCATGATGATTTATACTTCACACATATCAGTATGTAGCTGGACACATACCTGTACGAGTATACGTCCACACGTTTTCTTTTCTATTTCGTTAGATTTCTTGTGCTAGGATCCATTGAGGGGGGGGCGTAGCATAGGTACAGTAGATACTTTCTTACACTTTCGTTGCTAGGATATAGCTCGCTGGTCAACACCACAGCATCGCTAGTCTATTTTGCGATACGATTGCGCCAAACATAGTCTATTGCTGTACTATCGTATCTTGTAGATATATTACGAGTACGTACGTACATACATGTACACAATGAACAGTGCACTTTTCGCTGTACTTGACGAATATCATCAGCTTCTACTTGGATTTCATGTTACTTTTAAGTATCCATTCAGGGGGCGAGTTGAACACCTATCAGACGGCTTGACGCTTTTTTTCTAGAGTATACATCGCTGGTATTCACCCCACGATTTGTTTTCTTCTTTGACTTTGCTTACACCAGGTACTACTCTGTAGGATTTATATGAGTACGTACGCACGTCTATACTACACACTGGACACGCGTCTCAGTTTTATTAAATGTCTCTTCAACTACCTAATGTTGATTGCTATCTAATGTTGTTCGCTGGACAAATGAGTATTCGCACGTACTGGTACATACAGGAGGTCATTGCTTTTCTTGTCTGGGTACACACCCACGACTTTCTTTGTTTCTACAAGATTATGTACTATTTACGTAGCTCTGTTATTGTAGCATTCGATTGAGGGGGCGAGTTGCCAGTACAACAGATAACTTTCTACGCTTTTCATTGTAGGTTTTGACTCAGTGTCGTGCACTATGACCCAGTAGTCATGCACAACTACGATTAGATTTTCCGACATGAGTACAATCGTAGTCACCGTCATCACACAGGACTGAATATGTTGTACCATTCTTTCAGTCTTCACTCGTTCATTTTGGTTTTTACCTATGTCACATTGAAAGGCGCTTTTCAGAACTCAATTCATAAACATGCGAGTGCCCAACCTATCCACGAACAAAGTTTTGATTTGTTGCAAGGAAAGCTCGTCCGGCATGACCGAACATATACAAAATCACTTCGTAAGGCAATGTTTTTGTTATTACAGCACCACCTTAGGGTTCACCAATCGTGAAATTCAGTTGTTTCATTACCACTTCATGATATGCAGGCTTCCTAAAGCAGCGTACAGGAAAGACATGCATATTAACCGCGTAGGTACGTACGTATCCTTACGGTTTGAAATACACCTCTCCAACCCGCTGATACCAAACACATCACGTAACAACACGTGACCACCGAATCTGTGTGGTCACGAAATTTGTGCCTGGTTAGTTTTTTATTATGGGTCCAGCTTTTGGCCGGGTTGGGTGTGTGTGTGTGTGTGTGTGTGTGTGTTCTTCACATTAAACCTTCCTTTCTACCCGTCGACATCCAGCACACCCAGTGTCCGTGCCGATTCTTCATCCTAAAAAGGTACCAGTTCTGTGGTCACAAAACTACGACACAGAGATACTACACTCAGTGCAGTAAGCAGAGCAGACAATGCAACGCCATATACGACAGGCAAGACCTACCCTGCTAGCAATCCAGGTGCATGCAAGAGAAAAAAAGAGAAAAAAGAAAAAAGCGAAAAGAAAAAATAATAAAAAGTAAATATACTTGGTACAAGCGAGTGGCTATCATTCATACACATGTATATAGTCTGTGCCTAGGATAGTCATCAAACTATCTTGGAAAATGTATACAAGCCATTTTCGACAAAACATTAAGGGGAAACACAGCCTCGACCACGGGTCGTATGTCCATGGTGGAGAGAATTTCAGGGTTACGTTAATGAACATATATGTTGTTCTATCACAATATCAACACGGAATCTAGTAGTCTCAGATTTGATACACTCCAAGTGCTATTTACCTTCATCCGTGCGTACCGCAACGTGTTCTAATTAGTCTGCTGTATGTCTCGTGTTCATGCTGGGTTTTGATACGCCTTTCTTTCACGGGCGCGAGTCTCTTCGTAAACGCAACCACCACAAACGCAACCACCGGCATAGTACAAAGGCTCCGTCCGGCAAACTCTACATCCTTGTTTTCAAGGTCAAATTCGCATCGATGAACAAATATGCTGAGCATGTATCATACCGGTATTATCGAACAGAAGACACACATACAGGTTTGTAGACTTTTCTTGACATTACTCCTGCCCCACATACACGTCTGTATCTGTTTCCTGGGCTACTCAACAACACGCAGACGCGATCATGGCGGAGGAGCGGACGAGTTCAAACACCCAGATTACATGTCGGCCGAGAATGGACCAGGACAGGAGGCAGATGACAGTCAACAACACGCAGACGCGATCATGGCGGAGGAGCGGACGAGTTCAAACACCCAGATTACATGTCGGCCGAGAATGGACCAGGACAGGAGGCAGGTGACACGTGTCATCTGCCTCCTGTCCTGGTCCATTCTCGGCCGACATGTAATCTGGGTTTTCAAACAGGTCCTCTCTTCCGCCATGATCGCGTCTTCGTGTTGTTGAGTAGCCCAGGAAACAGATACAGACGTGTATGTGGGGCAGGAGTAATGTCAAGAAAATTCTACAAACCTGCGTGTGTGTGTCTTCTGTTTGATAATACCGGTATGTTACTTGCTCAGCTTATTTATTCATCGATGAGAACCTGACCTTGAAAACAAGGATGAAGAGTTTGTCGGACGGAGCCTTTGTACTATGCCGGTGGTTGCGTTTGTGGTGGTTGCGTCAACGAAGAGACTCGCGCCCGTGAAAGAAAGGAGCATCAGAGCTCAGCGTGAACACGAGATATACAGCAGACTAATTAGAACACGTTGCGGTACGCACGGAGGAAGGTAAATAGCACTTCGAGTGTATCGAATCTGAGACTACTAAATTCCGTGCTGATAATGTGATGGAACAGATATATGTTCATTAACCCTTTTAGAACTGCGGTCCCGTTATGGGGACAAACCGCTCTAATTCTAAGTAATTTGTCTCCAAAACGGGTCTGCAGTTCTAAAAGGGTTAACGCAACCCTGAAATTATCTCCACCATGGACATACGACCCGTAGTCGAGGCTGATTTTTCCCTCGACGTTTTCTCGAAAATGGTTTGTATACATTTTTCAAGATAGTTTGATGACTATCTTACGCCCGAACAAGATACATGTGTATGAATGATAGCCACTCGCTTGTACCAACACCGGCCGAAAGTTGGACCCATAATGAAAAACCAACCAGGCACAAATTTCGTGACCACACAGATTCGGTGGTCATTGTGTGGTCACGTGTTGTTACGTGATTTGTTTGGTATCAGCGGGTTGGAGAGGTGTATTTCAAACCGTAAGGATACGTACGTACCTACGCGGTTAATATGCATTTCTTTCCTGTATGCGTCTTCGGGAAGCCTGCATATGATGAAACGGTACTGTAATAACTGATTTTCACGATTGGTGAACCTTAACGTGGTGCTGTAAAACAAAAACACTGCCTCACGAGGTGACTTAGTAAATATTTGTGCTGGTTGGACGAGCCTTCCTCGCGACAAATCAAAACTCTATTCGTGGATAGGTTGGGCACTCGCACGTTTGTGAGTTGACTTTTAAAAATCGTTTTCCAATATGACATGTACATACGTAGGACAAGCGTTCAGAAGATGCAGACTGTGTATTGCCGCGGTTCTGCATCGTTGTAATATGAGGGGTTAGGCTGCAGCGTTCTCTGCATGTAGTCGTCCGTCAACGGACGACGCGTGCTGGTAACTTTGCTACAATCATCATTCATACCTGATTATCTTGAATAATTGAGCAGGTGCTTCTCCCACCCCACCACTACGCATGCCAATATTTTTCATGAGTAGTGCTCCCGCATGTTCTCCATCTTGCATACTAGGATGCCGCCACCTTGGAGTGATTGTTCTCAAAGCCCTACGCGTGCATTGTTCGCCAGACGCATACCCCTTGCAAATGTTTCACTTTAGGGTTGTCGCCAAAATGCGGTTTACGTGGTCGCTTTGGCGTCAAAAACATGTCCACACAAAACACCAGTTCAGATCACACGCTGGGACACCTGTTAAACGCTAGCGTCACATCGTACCTGGGTTTGGCATGGAACGGTGATGTAAACGCGAATTTGTATACTTTGTCGTGCTTTCAACTGGCTTTGACGCATTTTGAGCCAATCAGCGGCCAGGTGTCACGGTCTCATGTACGCCCTACCCGAAGACCTCACCACACTACTTCTACACGGCCCGCCATCACGACACGCTGAACACAGGATACGCGTCTATACCTTTGCAATGGACACAAACTGCAGTTTATTGGCCGCGTCGGGGTCGACGCAGTTTGTATTATAGCAGCGTGTACACCGAAGGAACTTCGTGTCACCGTGTGCAAACGGTTTTTGTGGGATGGTTCAGGCTTTAAAGCTGGCAACAGGGGAGGGCGCCTTTAATAATCTTGAGGTGACGCAAGATGTCCCTGGCTACATAGTGTATCGCAGTGGTGCATTCCTCACATCGTGCTAGACCGCTTGCCAAAATTCTGCTGTGAAGCTTTTCCGAACGAGGCCTCTTTCCGCTTTCCGTTATTCTATACTCCGTCATGCTGACACGGTACGGGAAAGCGTGCAGTTCAATTTCAAATTAACTCGACGTTTCGTTCGTATGCCATCAATCGAGTAATCGCCGAAAGAGGAAGTGTATTCACAGAAAGTAAGAGCATCCACGAACAAATGCATATATGGAGGGCCATACAAAATCTAGTAAGAGCGATATTTCGCAGGCGGCACATTTACCCCTGATATTCAGTCAAACAAACAAAATTATCCCTGGAAATGTAGGGATTGTTGAGGGTTTTTTATGCTCAACACCGCGCGTGGCGCGCTTTGTTTGTTTTGGTTTTAGCATGTACCTGAGTTAGACTCAAACATATTAGATATATATTGGTTGGTTCAAGCATACCGCCCGAAATGTATTCAGTAGCCAATTTCCACGCCATGCTTCGGAGGTAAGATCCTGAAATCTGGCACACGTGATTATGCGCCCTATACGAGATGTTAACAAATTGTGTTTCTCTCCCCTGACAGATGTTGTTTGTTTTGTTTTTTGTTGGGGGAAATTTGGGTCTTAAGAGACCCCAAAATTCCGTTGAAAAAAACAAAACAAAAAAATCGTTGATGTTAGGGTTGAGGCTCGGGTAGGGCGCGTGGAAAGTGTGTGCAAGAATTTTGGGTCTATCCCCCCAAAACGGCGTGGCGATTTGGACTTTTTTGCGGACAAAGTGCACTAAATAGGCATTGGATCGTAATTATTTGCTTCCAGTATAAAATCGATGTTGGGCGTCAAGTATGACTTAATATTGATCACACGCAGTCATATATTCGATGATTTGCGTGATACTTCGTACAAACATGCATTGGACCACCTGGAAGCGGCTCGTTCGAAAAACAAAAATGGCGGGGGTACGAATGTACCCCTACGGAAACGCCTGATTATTGTTTACCTATTTGAAGGCCTGTGATTGGTCGCGCCACATGTACGGCGGTATCTCTATTTCCAGGTCCTTGAAGATAAAACTGGCGATGTCACCCTCTTCCACTGTTCATGGCGGTTAGCATGATATTAAAAACTGTTCACATTAGAGTTGCTTTCGTATGCGGCATTCGTGACTTGACAAAATTGGGGATGATATGTCTGAGTCAGCTCGTTCGTGATTTATGCATTTGACCTATATTTAATGATAATCGCATGATGGTTGTTTGAAAGATTTTAGGTCACAGTGGGCTAACCTATGTTAGATGTCGGGAGTAAAAGAGGAGGAGCGATTTTGATAATTTTTTCAACCTCTTGAAATTCTTCGTCTCAAGAGGAGTTAGGTATTTATTCGCAGTATGTTTCTAGCCGACTAGTCGTTCACCTGCACAAGGTAAACAGGCAGAGGCCTTCGCCTCCTTCACAGATACACCATGGTTTGCTGGAAATAAAATACTTACGAAACACCATATCGTGCGCGTCTGTAGTGGCCTACGATGTTGTGGTAACCGTGAATAACTCAGCATGAACCGCCCAACGAGCTTGTTGCTCCCATGCGATTATTGGCCCTCTACATGTGCTTTCTTTGTTAAGACTTAACATCCTCCGCTATCTCCTTGTCATGTCATTTGTACTTCTGGGGTGATCGCGTCGAGGCGGCAAGGTGTCTCTGTTGTTTGGTTTGCTAAAGAGGTTTAAATCAATCAATTTACATGTATACATCCAGCCGAAATAGTGCGAAGCCAATACTGTGTGGCGGCAGAGGCGGAGTCGTGAACGAACCCAACCTTAAGCACAAACAGGGAATACTGTCGTGTTTATAGCTGTGTGACTTGCTTTGACACAAATACACGGAATACTTTAAACCAAAAGGCGTCTTCTACACGAATACGTACATTTAAATACATGTACTGGTTCACACCTGCATTGTTGGGATAGGGGTAGTCATGGCGGGCCGTCCCAAGGACCGACGACGTCCTTGGGACGGCCCGCCATGACTACCCCCATTCCAGTAATGGAGGTGTGAACCAGTACATGTATTTAAATGTACGTCTTCGTGTAGAAGACGCCTTTTGGTTCAAAGTTTTCCGTGTTCTTGTGTCAAAGCAAGTCACACAGCTATAAACACGACAGTATTCCCTGTTTGTGCTTAAGGTTGGGTTCGTTCACGACCCCGCCTCTACCGCCACACAGTATTGGCTTCGCACTGTTTCGGCTGGATGTATACACGTAAATTGATTGATTTAAACCTCTTTAGCAAACCAAACAACAGAGACACCTTGCCGCCTTGACGCGATGACCCCGGGAGTGCAAATGACATGACAAGGAGATAGCGGAGGATGTTGAGTCTTAACAAAGAAAGCACATGTAGAGGGCCAATAATCGCATGAGAGCAACAAGCTCGTTGGGCGGTTCATGCTGAGTTATTCACGGTTACCACAACATCGTAGGCCACTACAGACGCGCACGATATGGTGTTTCGTAAGTATTTTATTTCCAGCAAAATTATGGTGTATCTGTGAAGGATGCGAAGGCCTCTGCCTGTTTGCCTTGTGCAGGTGAACGACTAGTCGGCTAGAAACATACTGCGACCAAATACCTAACTCCTTCTAAGATGCAAGAATTTCGAGAGGGAATTATCCACATCGCTCCTCCTGTTTTACTCCCGACATCTAAAATAGGTTAGCCCACTGTGACCTAAACAGTTTCAAACAACCGTTATACGATTATCATTAAATATAGGTCAAATGCATAAATCACGAACGAGCTGACTCAGGCATATCACCCCAAATTTCGTCAGTCACGAATGCCGCATACGAAAGCAACTCTAATCTGAACGGTTTTTAATATCATGCTAACCGCCATGAACGGTGGAAGAGGGTGACATCGCCAGTTTTATCTTCAAGGACCTAGAACCAGCGTTTGAATAGGCGCCTATGTGGCCATAATGGAAAGAAGATTGACCTCAGAGAGATCAATGGGAAGGGAAGAAGAGAAGAGAAGAGAAGAGAAGAGAGAAGAGAGGAATGGAGTAGATTAGAGTAGAGTGATCGAGGTGGGCGGTGCCTGCACCTGATCATCCCGGTACAATGCCCATGCTACGGACAGTACATTCTACCGTAGTCGGTACGGTTCCCTTCAATGTTCTCTACAACGTTATAGTAACGTTCTAGCAACGTTCTCAGCATCGTTCCTGATGAAGATGCTTGGGACATACAATGTGGTGCACTACGAGTAAGACAAACTCGTAATCTATCCGCATATTGCAATAACCCGAATATCTTGACTAAGATACTCATATACTCGTATCAGTGCGTAGTGACTGCACATCACAATAGATACGTATGGATCTCAACGTCCATATGCTAACACGCCCCCGTGATGAAAGTCAGTAGCTAGAGTAATGCCTACAGTGTAGAAACCTGATAGTCAGGAAATCAAAATGAACGAGTGAAGAATGAAATAAGGGTACAACATATTCAGTCCTGCGTGAATGCAGCGGCAATATAGAAAACAGTAAACACAAAGTTCACTACATATTCAGTCCCGTGTGATGACGGTGACAATATGGCTGTACTCATGTCGGAAAAGCTAATCGTAGTTGTGCATGACTACTGAGTCATAGTGCACGACACTAAGTCAAAACCTACAATGAAAAGCGTAGAAAGTTATCTGCTGTACTTGCAACCCGCCCCCTCAATTGAATGCTACAATGATAGAGCTGCGGAAATGGTACGTAATCTTGCAGAAACAAAGAAAGTCGGTGGGTGTGTACCCAGACAAAAATAGCAATGACCTACTGTATGTACCAGTACGTGTGAATACTCATTTGTCCAGCAATCAACATGGGATAGTTGAAGAGACAATTGATAAAACTGAGACGCGTGTCAAGTGTGGGGTATAGACGTGCGTACGTACTCATATGAAACCTACAGAGCAGTACATGGTGTAAGCAAAGTCAAAGAAGAAAACAAATCGTGGTGTGAATACCAGCGAAGTATACTCTAGAACGGAAGCTTTAACCCGTGTAATGGGCGTATTTAACGCGCCCCCTGAATAGATACCTAGAGTAAGATGAAATCTAAGTAGAAACCAATGACGTCCGTCGAGTACAGTGAAAAGCGCACTGTTTAGTTGTGTACATGTATTTACGTACGTACTTGCAATGAGACTAGGAGTACAGATAGTACGGCAATAGACTACGTTGGGCGCAATCGTATCGCAAAATAGACTCATGATGCTGTGGTGTTGACCAGCGAGCTGTATCCTAGCAAAGAAAGCGTAAGAAAGTATTTACTGTACCTATGTTACGCCCACCCATAATGGATCCTAGGACTAAGAAATCGAACGAAATCGGAAAGAAAACGTGTAAAGGTGTGGACGTATACTAGTACAAATATGTGTACAGCTACATACTGATATGTGTACAGCTACATACTGATATGTGTAATGCATTCAGCATTGTGAGTGAGTGTGCATTCAGGATACGTACTCAAGGAAAAGAAAGCTGTGGAAAGCTAAGCGACAACCGATAACAAGGCAGATGTATGTATCCGTGACGGCATACAGCAGTGCGCATCAGGTTTTATTACATAGAACGTACTCGTGTGAAAATACGCTACGTACAACGAAGCCAACAGAGGAAAGTACAAAAAAAGATACACCCCACACCAAAACCAAGGTAAAGAAGAGACGCAAGGAAAGTGCATGATGATGACGGTCGTGATCTTCGTTCTTCGTGCTGGTGTTGCAGAGACCTAGTTGAACATGTATTACTGTAGTAGTAGTGTTGAAAAGAAGTGCTCCTGCTGCTGATGATCTTCTTCTGTAGGCTGTCTTGTTGTGAAGAACTAGTCGAAGCATAGCAGACCAAGATGTACGAGTAGATGAAGATGGCTGTGGGATATTGATGATGGCGATGAAGAGCTGACGAGATGGTGAAGACCTGTCCCCGTAGTTGGTCCGTAGTGATGTGCTGTGCCGTGTTGTTGTTGTTGTTGTTGGGATGGACCGCGTTTTATGCGGCCCAATAGCAAACAATCTATCCCCAGATCGGTAGCAAGCATGAAACAAGAAAGTGTGGAACTCCTTGTTTCGGAATGCACAATGAGTAAATCCCGGCCAGAGTGGTGTTCACGTTTCGGCTCCGATGTCGCCGAATACGTAGCTAGTCCCCAATGTGATGGAGATGGTGATAGCCAGCTGCTTCATGAACGATTCGATGGTTTTGCTGCGGAGCTTAACCCTGGTAAGATCTCGGGCGGCCGTCTTGTCGCCTCCGATTCTGAAATACATTCTTGAAAAGCAAAATATAAATAAAAATTGCTGCAGCCGAGGGTAAACCATCGATGCTTCCAGAAGTCGAGGTAGTGATGTTGTAGTGATGCTCGTACAGCAGTAGTCGAAGTAGACGTAGAAGCTGATAGTAGCAGATAAACCGACAGGAGTTCTCTCCCGTGGCAGGCTGAATAGACGATTGTTTCAACGGCCTGGCTGCGTGATGTAACGCTGGTTGGCCTTCTCCCATATAGAATGGAGGATACTTTTTTCCTTCGAGTGTGAATTCGTGCTTTCGCCTAAAAGCGTGTAAAAGCCGATGCTGGATAAGGATAACAGGAGGTAATCCCCCCGATGCTACGCTGGGTAGCAGATTCGTCAACGACCTGGCTGTTTGATTCAGCGCGTGTAGGTCTACTTGGCAATGCTTGCACGAAGATAATTGTTTTCGTACGTACTTCGTGCGTCGTGGCTTGAAGGAGCAAGTTTTAATAACGACTTTACGCGTATAAATAGCGAAGAGCCGGCTCGAGACTAACTTTAGGTGTGATGGCGAGCAAAAACAAAGGCCTTGTAACGTTTCTTCATGCTTTACAGCGTGGAAGTAGCGCGGAGCTAGCTTCGCGTGTGATGAGCAGAAACAGTTTGGTGACTTGTTTCGCGCTTACAGCTTCAAAGTATCATAGTATCGAAAACAAAGCTTTGCGTATGATGTTTACAAAAATAGTCGGTGGCATATTTTTGCAATCAAAGCGTGTAAACGATGTTAAATGTACGAGTACTAGTTTCGCGACAGAATTGTGAAACCTGACTCATTACTCGTACGTGCTACCCGCGTGAAAGCGTGACAGCAGTCTCCTTACCTGCCACGCGCGTAGAAGCGTGAAAGCAGTACTCCTTGTAGTAACTCTGTTGAACGAAGTTGATGAAAATTCGATGATGAGAGTCGATGTCGATGCTGTCGGGTAGATGACGATCTTCTGATTTTTGAAGCAAAAGTCGAATTCGGGTAGACGGGTAGATGACGATCTTCTGATTTTTGAAGAAAAAAGTCGAATTCCTCGGCACGTGAAAACTTGAAATTTCTTCGAAATTAGAACGTGACGCGCTCGCCGGGAGACGTCGTTCCGTGATGCCAGCTGGTGCGTAGAACAAAGTCGAGGCTCATAACCTGAAAAAATAACGCGTGTGTCGAGGCTCTCTCGCTGTGGAGAGAGATGGCCGAGGTGGCACCGAAGTGTCTGTGAAGATAACTTGTGTAAAAGAAGAAAAGTCATAGTTTGAATAGGCGCTTATGTGGCCATAATGGAAAGAAGATTGACCTCAGGGAGATCAACGGAAAGGGAAGAAGATAAGAGAAGAGAATAAGAGAGAAGGAAGGAGTGGAGTAGAGTAGAGTAGAGTAGAGTGATCGAGGTGGGCGGTGCCTGCACCTGATGATCCCGGTACAATGCCCATGCTACGGGCAGTTACATTCTACCGTAGTTGGTAGTGTTCCTGCAATGTTCTCTACAACGTTATAGTAACGTTCTAGCAACGTTCTCAGCATCGTTCCTGATGAAGATGCTTGGGACATACAATGTGGTGCACTACGAGTTAGACAAACTCGTAATCTATCCGCATATTGTAATAACCCGGATATCTAGACTACGATACTCATATGATTAAATCAGTGCGTAGTGACTGCACATCACAATAGATACGTATGGATCTTAACGTCCATATGCTAACATGGAGATGGCTGTGAGATGATGCTGATGATGGCGAAGACGAGCTGACGAGATGGTGAAGACCTGTCCCCGTGGTCAGTCAGTAATGTGTATTGCGCCATGTTGCTCGATGTTTCGAGTGCCGGTTGTTGTCGCGATTGGGTTGTGCCGCTTGTTGCGGTGCAATAGTAAACAAACTATCCCGATCGGTAGCAAGCATGCAACAAGGAAGTGTGGAACTCCTTGTTTTGGAATGCACAATCAGTTACTCCCCGGCCAGAGCAGTGTTTGCTTTTAGGCTAAGGTGTCACCGAATATGTAGCTGGTCCCTAACGCGATAGAGATGGCGATGGCTGGCTGCTTGATGAAGGCTTAGATGGTGATGCCCTGGAGCTAAACTCTGGTGAGCATGCAGATGTTGATCATATCATCTCCGATCCTGACATACAATCTTGAAAAGCAAAATTTGAATAAATTGCTGCAGCCGAGGGTAAACCATCGATGCTTCCAGAATTCGAGGTAGTGATGTTGTAGTGATGCTCGTACAGCAGTAGTCGAAGTAGACGTAGAAGCTGATAGTAGCAGATAAACTGACAGGAGTTCTCTCCCGTGACAGGCTTAATAGCCGATTGTATCAACGGCCTGGCTGCGCAATGCAACGCTGGTTGGCCTTCTCCCATATTGAATGGAGGATACTTCGAGTGTGAATTCGTGCTTTCGCCTAAAAGCGTGTACAAGCCGATGCTGGATAAGGATAGCAGGAGGTAATCCCCCCGATGCTACGCTGGGTAGCAGATTCGTCAACGACCTGGCTGTTTGATTCAGCGCGTGTAGGTCTACTTGGCAATGCCTGCACGAAGATAATTGTTTTCGTACGTACTTCGTGCGTCGTCGCTTGAAGGAGCAAGTTTTAATAACGACTTTACGCGTATAAATAGCGAAGAGCCGGCTCGAGACTAACTTTAGTTGTGATGGCGAGCAAAAACAAAGGCCTTGTAACGTTTCTTCATGCTTTACAGCGTGGAAGTAGCGCGGAGCTAGCTTCGCGTGTGATGAGCAGAAACAGTTTGGTGACTTGTTTCGCGCTTACAGCTTCAAAGCAGCATAGTATCGAAAACAAAGCTTTGCGTATGATGTTCACAAAAATAGTCGGTGGCATTTCTTTGCAATTAAAGCGTGAAAACGATGTTGAATGTACGAGTACTAGTTTCGCGACAGAAGCGTGAAATCGGACTCATTACTCGTACGTGCTACCCGCGTGAAAGCGTGACAGCAGTCTCCTTACCTGCTTCGCGCGTAGAAGCGTGAAAGCAGTACTCCTTGTAGTAACCCTGTTGAACGAAGTTGATGAAAATCGATGATGGGAGTCGATGTCGATGCTGTCGGGCAGATGACGATCTTCTGATTTTTGAAGCAAAAATCGAATTCCTCCGCACTTGAAAACTTGAAATTTCTTCGAAAGTAGAACGTGACGCGCTCGCCGCGAGCCGACGTTCCGTGATGCCAGTCCGCGCGTAGACCAAAGTCGAGGCTCATAACCTGAAAGAATGGCGCGTGTGTCGAGGCTCTGTCTCTACGGAGAGAGATGGCAGAGGTGGCACCACAGTTTCTGTAAAGATCACTTGTGTAGAAGAAGAAAAGTCATGGTTTGAATAGGCGCTTATGTGGCCATAGTGGAAAGAAGATTGATCTCAGGGAGATCAATGTAAAGGGAAGAGAAGAGAAGAAGAGAAGAGGGACGAGGAGTAGAGTAGAAAAGTAGATAAGAGAAATAGAGTAGATAAGTAAAGTAGATAAGTAGAGTAGAGTGATCGAGGTGGGCGGTGCCTGCACCTGATCATCCCGGTACAATGCCCATGCTACGGGCAGTTGGATTCTACCGTAGTGTGTACTGTTCCCTGTAATGTTCTCTACGACGTTATGGTAACGTTCTAGCAACGCTCTCAACAACGTTCGTGATGAAGATGCTTGGGACATACAATGTGGCGCACTACGAGTAAGACGAACTCGTAATCTATCCGCATACTGCATAGATAAGAGAAGTAGAGTAGATAAGTAGAGTAGATAAGTAGAGTAGATAAGTAGAGTAGAGTGATCGAGGTGGGCGGTGCCTGCACCTGATCATCCCGGTACAATGCCCATGCTACGGGCAGTTAGATTCTACCGTAGTGTGTACTGTTGCCTGTAATGTTCTCTACGACGTTATGGTAACGTACGCTCTCAACAACGTTCGTGATGAAGATGCTTGGGACATACAATGTGGCGCACTACGAGTAAGACGAACTCGTAATCTATCCGCATACTGCAATAACCCGAATATCTAGACTAAGATACTCATATACTCGTGTCAGTGCGTAGTGACTGCACATCACAATATATACGTATGGATATCAACGTCCATATGCTAACATTTTTGTTTTTGTGGATCTTACTACAACATTCATTTTCATGCTCGTCTTGACCCGGATAGCACTTTTATTAATGGTATTATCACCACACGTACCTGTAGCAATATTAGGCCAGTTTCGCGTGTACATATCTTTGGAATTCTTTGCTGGATACAAGGCGGGCGTCCGTGGGCGTCTGGACGGAATACTTGATATTGGTTGGACTCCAAGGATGTTAGTATTTGTACATGGCTCAAAACGATTATCCAAGGTCAATCAAAAAATAAATATACCCTTTACCATGAGTAAGTGTGTAGCTGTATGTCGTGAGATATTTCAGACTTCGTATTATCTGCGTGACGTAGTTTGAAGCGAGTGCCCTGAATAATAGTATGCAAGAATAACTAACCTTACACACTAAAACCTTCACACATATATGTTATGCTCCACACATGCAATGAGTGGGGTCTAGTCAAGGCGGTACGTCCCATGGACCTTAATCGCTGTGGCTCCTTTAAGGCCTGAATACAAGAAGGGCACCAGGGGCCGGGGACGCAGCGTGTTTCGTTTCAATTAGATCGTACTCCAACGTTCAGGTTCATTCTCGCCATGACGTTTCTGGTACTACAGTAAGTCAAATGGTACACCAAACATACCTTTAGAAATATCACACCAGTTTTGGATGTACGTATTTCTAAACATGTTGACTGGGTACAAGGCGGGCGGCCGTGGGCGTCGGGATGACATATTTACTATTCATCGGGCTCGGAGGAAGTTAAGAGTTGTACATGGCTCAATACGCTTATCCAAGGTTAAACAAATGGCAAATGCACCGTTTAGCATGAGGACGTGTGTAGCTGTATGTACCGATACATTTCTGACTTGGTTACAACTGCGTGGTGACTTGGTTTGAAGTGAGTACCCTGAATAATACTCCCAATGAATAACTGACCACCTGTACACTAAACACCTTCATACAGACATGTAACGCTGTACAACTGCAATGAGTGGGGTGTATCCAGGGCGGCGCGTCCCATGGACCTCGATCTCTGTGATTCCTGTAAGGCTTGAATACGAAAGGGACACCAGGGACCGGGAACGCAGGTTGTCTCGTTCAAAACACAGCGTACGCGAAAGTGCATGTTGATGCTATGCATGACGCGTCTAGTACACAGGAAAATGGTATCATCACACATACCTTTGGCAATATCACTCCGGTTTTGCATGCACATATATATTTGTCAATATTGAGAACATTGGTCTATATATGAAAAGCAGGCCATCACCAGATTGCTGGGTGTAGTCTCTCACCATGCGCCTTGCACACATGTATGCTTGATCGGATATTCCTGTTGTATATTCTTCTTAAATCTTTGCCCGTGTGACACTAGTTTGATCTCCAGTACTGAATGTGTTATACGCGTGCCAGCCTGTCATTACCATGCAACATCGGTGCTAAACTACCCTAACGGTGTGACTTTTTAAAGCGTCGCATCCGGTTTTTTATAACCACGACCATGGTGGTGCGTCTGGTACTGTACATCGATACTACTAAATGTTTCCTGGCCGTGAAACGGGGTTTATGTACGGGGATTATCGAGGTCGACGTAAGGGGATTATCCATACATATCGGTTAGTGAGATATTCGTCTTTTGACTTGGGTTGTTTACAAATGCAACGAAAAGTCCTAAATTAACTCGATGGACCCCTTCCTCGAAACCCTCCAGGGGCCGTGTCTCCTCTTAAACAAACAAGTGGTAAACGTGACTAGTCGCACATCAATATCCGCAACTGCGCCCACCTGAAGAGCACCTTCTTCTCTTTCCATCGTAGCGGTGATTTTCGGGCCCCTCGCTAGAGCCCAGTCCCGGCTAGCCAGCGATGCGGCCTTTCGCTTCTGCTCCGGAGCTTTTCTCTCGGGGGTAGCTAGCCTTTTTCCCCCCCCCTGAGTGTCCTTCTTTGGGGTCGGCCGGGTCAAGGACCCGGTGTCTTTCCCGCGTCCCTTTCTCTTAGCAGCCGGTCTTGGCGTCGGAGACCCGCCATCCGCACCGTCCTTGTCGTCGTTGGCCTCAGGCGCCTGGGCTTGTCTTTCCCCGGTGGGAAGCTTAGAAGTGGAAGAGGTATTTTCTGGGAGTCCTGCCGCCAACTCCGATGTGAAGCCGGTCAAGGGGGCCGTCAAGGAAGATCGGTGCCGCCTCCGTACTCCCGAGATGGCAGCGTCACCGACGAAGTTGTCCCTCTCCGACGACTCTACACTCCGGTGAATCCGCAAGCTTCGGGTTTGGTTTGGGCGCACGTGTGGACCGGCGCCTAACTGGGGTTCTGGCCTGGGCCCACGTGGATCCCTCTGCAACTTCGTCTTCGTCGGAGTCGTCGGCCTCGCCATCGCTGCTCCCCCTGTAGGATAACACAGGCAGGGGGGGGGCATCGAGACGTCTTCCATAGACGATGAATTGCGTCCGAGATCAATGGTACGTATATGTCTTGATCGGTCTTATTTCAATCACTATTCGATCTGTCCGAGAATTCCACGGTTCGGGTCTGGGAAAGACAATCCTTGGCATCGTAAACTGTGTGTTGCAGGTATGTATGTGTTGTTGCCTGAGGGCATTTGCTTCGCTCGACGGCGGCCATTACGCCGCCCGCGAGCCCCCTTGTATATTAAGATATTGACGGGGGGGCACACCAGTGGTTAATTAAGTATTTGATCGATTATTCGATCAGCGAGAGGGGCAGAACCCTATGACATATCTGAACACGCGACAAAAATAAAAGGCGGTCTGAAATATCTAGGAAAAACGGCAAAAACAATCGTGTAGATGTTCGGAAGACATTAGCACGCGTGTAACTAAAAGGTGGTTCGTATTTAGGTATGATATTTGCGAACTGGAACACGTAGGGCATCCCAGTAATACTGCCGTCTTGAATGTTACCTGTTTGCCATATACAACAGACAAGCTGGTCCATGAAATGTAGTACCAGGTAACTATTACACTGTTTACCAGCATGCTGAACGATGCTAACAGCTGTGGCGCGGTGCTATATGTAGCCTGAAGCCAAGCATTTCACACCTATGATCCTCGGGATAATCTAGGCATCTAGATCTGGTTCATAAAAAGACATACATTCCATATACACACCCACTCCAACGCCTGTACGCCCCAAACACAGAACCGCCGGAACACCTACGAATCGACACAACATACATCGGCCGACACGCCATGTACAGCTATTTGCCCTTTACGAATTAGACACGTGTTGAGTACGGGCTAGCTACTCTGTTCGCGGACACGTGCCTCTGACGGTGACATAAGGTTAATTTGTTTAGAGCCAAGTACATCATCGAGTAGGATTACAAATCATAACCACACATAGATAGACAAGGGCAAAACGTCTCATTGACCTAAACGATTTCATACGAGTCACAACACGTTAATTCGATGCCTACAGAAAGTCGTCCGTTTAACAAGTGCTCGTCCGGATGCCCCCCCCCCACCCCTCCCCGCCCTGCGTGTATTACCTTACAGGCGAAGTCGAAGAGGTCTTCAAGACCAAGGATTACGCAGACGAGGGGGAGAGCAGCGATGGCGAGGCCGACGACTCCGACGAAGACGAAGTTACAGAGGAACCCACGTGGGCCCAGGCCCAGTTAGGCGCCGCTCCACACGCGCGACCAAATCAAACCCGAAGCTTGCGGATTCCTCGGAGTGTATAGCCGTCGGAGAGGGACAACTTCGTCGGCGACGCTGCCATCTCGGGAGTACGGAGGTGGCGCTGATCTTCCTGGACGGCCCTCTTGACCGGCTTCACATCGGAGTTGGCGGCAGGACTCCCAGAAAGTTCCTGTTCCACCTCTAGGCTTCCCACCGGGAAAAGACGCGGGTTTGCTCAGGCGCCTGAGGCCAACGAAGACAAGGACGGTGCGGATGGCGGGTCTCCGACGCCAAGACCGGGCGCTAAGAGAAAGGGACGCGGGAAAGACACCGGGTCCTTGAACCGGCCGACCCCAAAGAAGGGCACTCGGGGAAAAACGACGGGCTAGTACCCCCGAGAGAACAGCTCCGGAGCAGAAGCGAAAGGCCGCCTCGCTGGCTAGCCGGGACCGGGCTCTAGCGAGGAGCCCGAAAATCACCGCAACTATGGAAAGAGAAGAAATTGCTCTTCAGGTGGGCGCAGTTGCGATTATTGATGTGCGACTATTAATAATCACGTTTACCACTTGCGTTTTGAGAGGGGACACGGCCCCTGAAGGGTTTCGAGAAAGGGGTCCATCAAGTTAATTTAGGACTTTTCGTTGCATTCGTAAACAACCCAAGTCAAAAGACGAATCTCTCAGTAATTGATATGTATGGATAATCCCCGTACGACGACCTAGATAATCAATACATAAATCCCGTTTCACGGTCATGAAATATTTAGTAGTATCGATGTACAGTACCAGACGCAGACACCACCCTGGTCGTGATCAGCAAAAACCGGATGCGACGCTTTAAAAAGTCACACCGTTAGGGTAGTTTAGCACCGATGTTGCATGGTAATGACAGGCTGGCACGCGTATAACACATTCAGTACTGGAGATCCAACTAGTGTCACACGTGCAAAACTGTGTGAACAATACGAGTATACAACAGGAATATCCCATCAGGCATACATGTGTGCAAGGCGCATGGTGGGAGACTACACCCAGCAATCTGGTGATGGCCTGCTTTTCATATAGACCAATGTCCTCTATATTGACAAATATATATGTGCATGCAAAACCGGAGTGATATTGCCAAAGGTATGTGTGGTGATGATACCATTTTCCTGTGTACTAGACGCGTCATGCATAGCATCAACATGCTCGTTCGAGTACGCTGTATTTTAAACGAGACAACCTGCGTTCCCGGTCCCTGGTGTCCCTTTCGTATTCAAGCCTTACAGGACCCTGGTCGTGATCAGCAAAAACCGGATGCGACGCTTTAAAAAGTCACACCGTTAGGGTAGTTTAGCACCGATGTTGCATGGTAATGACAGGCTGGCACGCGTATAACACATTCAGTACTGGAGATCCAACTAGTGTCACACGTGCAAAAATGTGTGAACAATATACAACAGGAATATCCCATCAGGCATACATGTGTGCAAGGCGCATGGTGAGAGACTACACCCAGCAATCTGGTGATGGCCTGCTTTTCATATAGACCAATGTCCTCTATATTGACAAATATATATGTGCATGCAAAACCGGAGTGATATTGCCAAAGGTATGTGTGGTGATGATACCATTTTCCTGTGTACTAGACGCGTCATGCATAGCATCAACATGCTCGTTCGAGTACGCTGTATTTTAAACGAGACAACCTGCGTTCCCGGTCCCTGGTGTCCCTTTCGTATTCAAGCCTTACAGGAATCACAGAGATCGCGGTCCATGGGACGCGCCGCCCCGGGTACACCCCACTCATTGCAGTTGTACAGCGTTACATGTCTGTATGAAGGTGTTTAGTGCACAGGTGGTCAGTTATTCATTGGGAGTAGTATTCAGGGTACCCACTTCAAATCAAGTCACGCAGTTGTAACCAAGTCAGAAATGTATCGGTACATACAGCTTCACACGTCCTCATGCTAAACGGTGCATTTGCCATTTGTTTAACGTTGGAGAAGCGTATTGAGATATGTACAACTATTAACTTCCTCCGAGCCCGATGAATAGTAAATATGTCATCCCGACGCCCACGGCCGCCCGCCTTGTACCCAGTCAACATGTTGAGAAATACGTACATGCAAAACTGGTGTGATATTTCTAAAGGTATGTTTGGTGTACCATTTGACTTACTGTAGTACCAGAAACGTCATGGCGAGAATGAACCTGAACGTTGGAGTATGATCTAATTGAAACGAAACACGCTGCGTCCCCGGCCCTTGATGTCCTTCTTGTATTCGGGCCTTAAAGGAGCCACAGCGATCGAGGTCCATGGGACGTACCGCCTTGACTAGACCCCACTCATTGCACGTGTGAAGCATATCATATATGAGTGAAGGGTTTAGTGTGTAAGGTTAGTTATTCTTGCATACTATTATTCAGGGCACTCGCTTCAAACTACGTCACGCAGATAATACGAAGTCTGAAATATCTCACGACATACAGCTACACACTTGCTCATGGTGAAGGGTACATTTACCTTTTGACTAACCTTGGATAATCGTTTTGAGCCATGTACAAGTATTAACATCCCTTTGTTTTGTTGGTTCTTCCATCCCATTTATCATTTTCGCACTTCCGTCTCTCCCTCCCTAGTCGTAACTTAGATCCGGGGTCACAAAGTAGGCTCTTCTCCCTCCTCCCCACTACGGTTCTTGCCTTGATTTTGATCGCGCAGAGGGTTCATCCTTCCCAACGCTCGTCGACTTTCATCGAATTTTGCTAACTCACGCTCTCGCGCTTTCTCCTAGTCAAGATATTTGTTGCGAGAAAAAGTGCCTAAGAGCATGCACTCGGCGGGGCTCGAACTCGCTTTCTTGACGCTTACAGGCTTCGTGGTTACCTGCTAGCCCACCGGGGCGGTCCTTAGAGTCCAACCAAGAATACGTATTCCATCCAGACGCCCACGGACGCCCGCCTTGCATCCAGCAAAGATGTTCACAGAGATATGTACATGCGAAACTGGCCTAGTATTGCCACAGGTACGGGTGGTGATAATACAATTGTTAAAGGTGCTATCCGGGTCGAGACGCGCATGAACATGGATGTTGTAGTAAGGTCCACAAAAACAAAAAACAAGAAACCCGGCGTCCCTGGCACTTGGTGTTCTCGTTGTTGTCAGATACTTCACAAACAGCGGCGAGCGAGGTCATTGGGACGGCCGCCATGACTACTCCCCTTCCAGTAATGCAGGTGTGAAGCAGTACATAGTTTTAAATATACGTCTTCGTGTAGACGACGTCATTTGTTCTGAAGTATTCCGAGTACTTGTGTCCGGGTACTTGTGGCAAAGCAAGTCACGCAGCTATACGTACGACAGTCCCTGTTCGTGCTTGAAGTTGGGTTCGAGTTTCACGTCCCCACCTCTGCCGCTACACAGTATTCGCTTCGCACTATTTCGGCAGGATTGATACACGTAAATTGATTAATTTATACTTTTTTAGCAAACAAAACAAACTGAGACACCTTGCCGTCTTGATGCGATGACCCGAGGAGTACAAATGACATGACAAAGAGATAGCGGAGGATGCTCAGTCTTGACAAAGAAAGCACATGTAGAGGGCGAATAATCCACACTCTGTACCGCTACGATAGCGGTAAGCTGTCTGGCAGACAGCTATTGTTTCGAAAAGCTACCCAGCTAGCTGCCTGCTGACAGTTATTGTTGCAGAAAGCTGCGCAGGTACTGTAGCTGTCCACAGACAGCTATTGTTTGGAAAAACTACGCAGCTAGCTGTCTACAGACAGGTATTGTTCCAAAAGGCTGCGCAGCTAGCTGCCTGCAGACAGTTATTAATTTGAGGAGCTGAGCACCTAGCTGTCTACAGACAGTTATTGTCATCTTAGCTACCAACACAGCTATTATACTAATCATACGATTCTGCAAGAGTTGACGCCACCCACAAATAAATAACCAAACGACACACTGAACACCCATCAACGCCACAGCTCATCCCGCGACTTTCTCATTAGCTATAGCTGTCCACAGACAGCTAAGCTACAGCTGTCTAGTAGACAGCTATTGTTCCGACAAGCTGCGCAGCTATAGCTGCCTGCAGACAGGTATTGTTTAAAATAACTGCGCAGCTAGCTGTCTACAGACAGCTACTGTTTTGAGAAGCTACGCAGCTAGCTGTCTACAGACATACCAGGTATATTGTTTCGAGAATCTGCGCAGCTAGCTGTTTACAGACAGCTATTGTTTCGAGAAGCTAAGCTGCTAGCTCCCTACCGATAGCTGCATGCCCTGAACAGCTATACAGAGCTAATAGCGATAGCGGTTAGCGATAGCGGTTAGCGATAGCTGTACACGGCGTGGGATAATCGCATGGGAGCAACAAGCTCGTTGGGCGGTTCATGCTGAGTTATTAACGGTTACCACAACATGGTACGCCACTACAGACGCACGATACGGTGTTCCGTTGGTATTATATTTCCAGCAAAATATGGTGTATCTGTGAAGGATGCGAAGGCCTCTGTCTGTTTGCCGTGTTGTGCGGATGAACGACTAGTCGGCTAGAAACATACTGCGACCGAATACCTAACTCCTCCTAAAATGCAAGAATTTCAAGAGATTGGAAATATTATCCAAATCGCTCCTCCTGTTTCACTACCGACATCTAAAATAGGTTAGCCCACTGTGACCTATAGGGTTTCAAACAACCATTCCACGATTATCATTACATGAAGATCAAATGCAAAAATCACGCACGAGCTGAATCAGGCATATTACCCCAAATTTCGTCAGTCACGAATGCCGCATGCAATAGCAACTCCAGTGTAAACAATTTTTCGTATCATGCTGACCGCCATGAACAGTGGAAGAGGGTGACATCGCCAGTATTTTCCTCAAGGACCTATAACTAGCGCTACCGCCTTAACTGTGGCCCGAACAATCCCAGGCCTTCAAAGAAGTCAACAATCGTCAGGCGTTTCCGTAGGAGTACATTCGTAACCCCCCCACCATTTTTGTTTTCGAAACGAGCCGCTTTCAGGTGGTCCAAGTCATGTTTGTACGAGGTATCACGCAAATCTTCGAATATCTGATTGCGTGTGATCAATATTGAGTCATATTGGACGCACAACATCGATTATATGCTGGAACCAAATAATTACGACGCAACGCCTATTTATTGCACTTTTTCCGCCCAAAAGTTCAAATCTCCGCGCCGTTTATGGGGGATAGACTCTGAAATCTTGCGCACACTTTTCATGCGCCCTGCCCAAGCCTTATTTTTTTGTTATTTATTTTTTATTTTTCAGCAGAATTTTGGGGTCCCGTGAGACCTAAATTTCCGAAAGAAAAATACAAAACAAACAATATCTGTTGGGGAGAAAAAACAAAGCAAAATCGTTCATTAACAGCTCGTATAGGGCGCATAAACCACCTCTGCCAGATTTCAGGATCCTACCTCCGAAAAATGGCGTGGACATTGGCCACTGAATAAATTTTAGGTGGTAGGCTTGAACCAGCCTATATATATATATAATCGATTTGAGTCGAACTCAGCTATATGCTAAACCCGAAACAAACAAAGCGCGCCACGAGCGGTGTTGCGCATGCAAAAGCCATAAACATATCCAGGGGTTGTTTTGTTTGTTTGGCTGGATATCAGGAGTGAATGTGCCGCCTGTGAAATAACGCTCTTACTAGATTTTGTATGGCCCTCCATGTATGCATTTGTTCGTGGATTATCTTGCTTTCTGTGAACACACTTTCTCTTACGACGGATACTCGATTAATGGCATACGAACGAAACGTCGAGTTAATCTGAGATTGAACTGCACGCTTTCCCGTACCGTGTCAGCAAGCAGGGGTATATAATAACGGAAAGCGCGAACAGGCCTGGTTCGGAGAAGCCTTACAACAATATAATATTGGGGAGCGGCCTAGCACGATGTGAAGAATGCACCACTGCGATACACCAGCCAGATACCTCTTGCGTCACCTCAGGAGTACTTATGGCGCCCTCCCCTGTTGCCAGCTTTAAAGCCTCAACCATCCCAGAGAAACCGTTTGCACACGGCGACGCGAAGTCTCTTCGGTGTACATTCTGCTATAGTACAAACTGCGTCGACCTCGACACGGCCAACAAACTGCAGTATGTGTCAATTGTGCTGTGTAGGCACGTATCCTGTGTTCAGCGTGTCGTTATGGCGGGTCGTGTAAAAGTAGTGTGGTGATGTCTTCTTGTAGGCTGTATATGAGACCGTGACATCTGGCCTCTGATTGGCTCAAAATGCGCCAAAGCCAGTTAAAAGCTAGACAAAGTAGGCAAATTCACGTTTACATTACCATTCCATGCCAATCCCAGTTACGATGTGAGGCTGGCGTTTAACAGGTGTCCTAGGGTGTGGTCTGTACTGGTGTTTTGTGTGGACATGTTTTTGGCGCTAAAGTGACCACGTATACCTAATTTTGGCGACAACCCTAAAGTGAAACGTTTGCAAGGGGTATGCGTCTGACAAAAATTGCACGCGTAGGGCTTTGAGGACAATCACTCCAAGGCGTCGGCATACTACTGTAGTATGCAAGAGTAAGAACATGCGGGAGCACTAGTCATTAAAGAGATTGGCATGGGTAGTGGTGGGGTGGGACAAGCACTTGCTCAATTATGTAGGATATTCAGTCATGAATATTGCTTGTAGCAAAGTGGACAGCACGCGTCGTCCGTTGACGGACGACTACATACAGTGAACGCTGCAGCCTAACCCCTCATATTACAACGATACAGAACCGCGGCAATACACAATCTGCATCTTCTGAACGCTTGTCCACGGCATCGCTTTCTTCTTCTCGGCGTTGCTGCGTTACTTTCGAGAGGTAAATCATTTAAAAGACATACGAGTAGTTGCCTTTAACCCTTCAAGAAATATATATGGTTGATTTCACCAAAAGATAAACAAACGTAAAGTTGATTGCTGATTTCACTAAAAAAACAAATGTAAGGCTGATGCCACTGCAAAACAAATGTATGGTTCATGTCACTGCAGCACCAGCAGCGGTTTCCTCGTTCACCATCGATTCTTCGGCCATCATACAGCAGTAGTCCACCACAGCAGACGGCATCAGACAACTAACGGCAGACGGCAGCAGTGTATAGTCCCGGGGTGCCGACGTCAGCGAACCATGACGTAACACATCAGCCCCGCCAGACCACAAGAGGAATACAGACATTTTATCACACCCTGGGCCTGTCTCGACGACTCTGACTCGTGGCCGTCTCCATCGCAAGTCAGCCGCTACTCGTACAGCGAAACTGTTCCAGGATGTACCTTACACACTTAACGTGTACGTATAACAAGCCGGTAGGTGTGATTGGTCAACTTATTCAGTACATACAAAACACGTATGTTAACGTATCTCGATAGTACGACGGTAGTGGTATTTTGAATATGCAGAACTACTCCTGGTGTAATTTCGACCTTGCATGAGCCCAACAGAAAACTGTAAATCTCCACCAGAACTGAACGGACAGACTCCATCGATTCGGGCAATTCAAATAATCGCCTCAAGTATGAATTGAGCAAGCACTTACTTTTACAATCAAATACAACGTCTCCATACAAACTAGTGGAAATCCCATACATTTGTTGTCTTCGATAACCCTAATGATGTTGATTTATTAGGTGTACGCGGTGCCCGGAGAGGAACTGGCAGACGTGCCTGAAGGACGACTTCAGAGCGTTCGGAGCTACGCACGGCTCTACGGACGACCAGAGACGTGTCTTCGGAGTCCCGAATTCAGTTTGGGCGGAAGCAGCGAAGGTGACGGGAGGAAGGCAGTGGTACAAGGGAGTGCTGCAGGGAGCTGAGAGGTTTATGACCACCTGGCACAAGAACGAAGAGGAGGCTAGCCGGAAACGAGCGACCAAGCGAGAAAAAGAGCGCAGCAAAAATAAAGAGATACCAAGAACCAACGGGACGGGAGGGGTGCGGAAGAAGGGCGAATCGGCGAGGGAAGGAAACAAGCGAGAAATGGCGGACCGAGTGGCGCGATATGTGCCGGATTGACTCTCCTGGACTGTTTGTTTGTTTGCTTGTTTGTTTTGTTTTTTTTCCCCTCCCCCCCCACCGCCGCACCATTGCACCACCCCCTCGGGATAACGTGTCAATGTGTTGTCTCTGCGGTCTTGTTTGTTTGAGTGTTTGCTTGTACTTTTGACTTGTCTCTTTGTCTTTGTCTTTGTATTTTTCCCTTCGTTGTTTTTGACCTTTTGCAGTTATGCTCGCAGGCCGGGGGTACATCAGTCACACGGGACCATAGTTCCCTTCCCCCGTATCATGTCTGCGTTTATAATCGGGGTGGAGGACTCGATTTGTTTGCCTGACCGGCGTGAACCCGGCACGGAACACCCCGGCATTATAGGGGCACCAAGATAGAATCAGGGGGCGTGTACCCCCGATTGGTGATGTTGACTTTTCCATTTTTATTTTTACCTTCACATAGCGTGTAGAGGGGAGCGGAGGGCTCCAGACTATCTGTTTTTGACTGGCTTTGATCGCTTTGCGGACCGTTCGGGTTCCACTTTTATTTCAGTATACCTTTTTTTGGGTAAGTTAGCCTGTGACCACGGGAATCGACCGTGTCAAGTGTTGGATTAGTACGGACAGATGAAGGTACTGGATAGAGAGACCGGCACGGTTTTTAATGTGAAGACAACAACAACAACAACAACACATAATACAACTTTTTATCGATCACACGACCGTAAATACTGGGTTACCTCAAAGTGTAAGGCCGGATGTGCCCACCTCCTATTTCATTCCTAAAATTGCGTGACCTGTAATTGCTTCTACAACAAGTTGTTTTGTCGTTCTGGGACTCCAATTTGGTGTCTTCACTCTGCTGTGGCCGTGTACAACTGAAAGGACCGTCACGTGATAGTGCTCGGCGTTCTCGGCGAACATGTGATATGAAGCACATCGATCAGCAGTCTTTAAAACATTATATCGAGAAAAAACTTCGTCTGTTGCTCAGGAGCCTTTCATAGTCAATTTTCGATAACGTCAGATCGATGTCGATGCAAACACTTTCAGGGTTGACCACCACCTACGCTCTGTGAACATGCGTCCACGTACGTTCTCTAAATATACCTTCACAGTGTCCGTTCTTAGATCTAGCGATAGAGCTAACCCTTGCTTCGGCAAATGACGTTATCGCCGAGGATTCACGGAACGATCGAAATTGGTAGAGGAAACAAATACAACTCTACCAAAAACAAATTCAAATCGGCAAAGGCTGCAGTCACACACGTTTTTGTTGGTGATAACCGCTGGTCATACGTTCGTCATAAGTCGCACCCATGTCTGATGTGTCTGATCGTGCGAATACATCATGTGATTTGTGTAACTGGAATATGCGGCGGAATTTTGGTCTCCCTGTTGAAGTAGATTGGCTTGTGGCTGGCGTATGATGCCAGATAGAGACCAAGTGCCGAACCGCGGTCAGGCTGGTTCTGTGATATGATGAGAGCTCAGCTCTGTATAAGAAGATGTTCCTGGTGACCCGAGTTCCAGATTTAGATGTATGTGTTATTATTGATGCTCTGCTCAGGAAGAGAGGCAGATGATGAGAGTGATCGACAGAGGGAGTGGCGGTGCCTGATGGATCGATGCATCTCATGGAGCTACAAAGCAAGACCCCGAGCTACGGGCAAGACCCCAAGAACAAACAGAAACAACAGTCGTCTACGTACTGCAATTAATTATTAATAATATACGACATCGTACTCGTGGGGTCGTGGGACCCTGGTTGCAGAGAGACTTTCCCGAGGGTGAAACTGTCATTTCCTAATGATGAAACCGTCACTTTTTCTTCAAACCGACATCATACTTGTATCCACGTATCTACGACCAAGAACACAATACGTACGAGTATGTGCTTGTACTCGTACTTCGTATGTATGTACATAGGTGTACGAATCTTACTGCTCTGCTGTAGAACTCTTATACTGCTGCTATACTGTTGTCACAGCTTAGGGCCATTCTTATCGGAGACATGAAATTTCCAATATTTCCAATATTTCCAATATTTCCAATATTTCCAATATTTCCAATATTTTGTCTGAAGATACGGAGGCGTTCTGTCGTTTATTTGGAAATTCTTCAGCCCCGAAAAAACTGGAAAAGTTATCGTTCCAAAAAAACGACATCCTATCCTCGATTTCCATTATTTCCAAGGGAGTGCTCCGACAAGGGCCGTCGCTCCACGCTGAGGCCACCGTGCAGGCTTAAACGTTGACCAGGGCTGCCCAACATGATGCCCGGTGGAAGAAATCGGTCTGGGCCTCCGGAGGACTCTTCTTTGAGTCGGCCGAGACAACCATTCAGCCCCTTCGATTATCCAGACACGCGGCGCTCAAACCTGAAAACACGTGCGGTCCTTGTCCGCTACACCCTCTGCGCACAAGACACGTGCATCCAACTCTAACCAGCACGGCAGAGCTCAGAGTAGATCAACGTCGCTGCAAGGTTTTCTGGAGGACATTTCGCCTGAGGCTAGCTTCGTGAAGCTCTCCGACCTGCTCCGGCCAGGTCTCCCAAAGAACGAACGTTTTGAACGTGAGTATGATCTGATTCGAGTACCTACCAGGCTTTTTTGCTTTCATCATGTCATTTCAAGGCACTTGTAGCAAGCCACTCGTACGGCGCGGCGGCGGCACTCTGTGCGGCACCGCTTACCCAGCCACAGGGAGTTGCCCAGCGCTGGCCAAGGGAGCGCGGATGCCTGTCACCTTTCACTCTGTAGCTAGTGCTTTATACAATCTGTACGTACTGGTACCTTGCCGCTATGTGACTGGTACCAGGTACGGCATACCAAAATCCTCGAGCTCACAGCTGTGGTTTTTTTCGGTATATTCGTGCTCGCGCAAAACGCCGCGCCGTCGCTTGAACCTCGCGCCGAACAGCTGTACAGCGTCATTTACCAACAAGTGCTTTACAGCAGCAGCAATGCAGTTATTTACTTCATATATACGTACAGCAGCACGACAGCAGAGTAATCGAGGTTGCAACGCAAGATCAGGAACTGGAGGCGAGCCGGGCAACGGCACGAGTAGTGCTGCTGTGTAGTGGATTGTATCGAAGCTGGTAGAGGTGGACACCAACACCGTTTTTGTTGATGCTGCTTCTGCTATTTCGCAGGTCTGTGTTGCGCGAGGTTGATATCGAGATGGAGATACAAATCAACCTGGAGATATAGGCCTGCCAATGCTCGCGGGAGGTTCCTCTCTGGATGTCGCATCGAGATTAGGAATTTCACACTCCTCAGCATACACCTTCATGTGGGAGGTCGTCGACGCCATCAACAACACCCCTGAAGTCGGCCCGTTCTTCTTTCTGCAGACAGTGGCAGAGGCCCGAAGGCTTGTCACGAGATCCATGGTGAGGTTACCTACACACGGTGTACGGCAACAACAGTTCGCAGCAGAGGCAGTGCAGCGCGTAAGATTTGCAAGTTGTACGTAAGAAAGTGGAGACTATTCAGTTGTTTTCCGAAGGGAATGCCAGGCCTACTTATCTCTTCGTGGCCAGCCTTGCTTCTGGGGCAGCATTGCGTTTGTGCATTTTTTGTGACTCACTGTGACGTACGCCTGCGCGGCAATGTTTCGTTCGCCTCCCCGTCGATGTCTGTTTCGTCCCAAAGGCAGGCCAATAGCACAAGCGGCGTCTTCGGCCATGTTGTGTCCGCCACCGATGGTCTGTTGGTGAAGCTGAAAGCACCGCCTTTAAGGAGCACCTTCAACACAGTATCCTACTTCTCGGGCAGAAAGACGGGATACGGCCTCAATATACGAGCGACGTGCAATGCGAGTATCGCTTTTGGCCTAGAGTATTATTCATCGCTCGGGGGGCTGCCGACACGATCTCCGTCTCCGGCCCGGTGCGCCGCCGTGGACGGCGCCAATTTACTGTTGCGCCAAATGAGGATAACACTGGAGGAAGGCGGCTGAATCTGTCCATCGCTCTGTTAATTGCCTTAGCCAGAACCCATTCTCGACACATGATCGTTTGCAAAGTCGGGCGCCCCGCACTGTAGCGCAAGCCCCCCCATGAAGAAGCGAGCGAATGAGCGCGTGGAGATGGGGTGTGCTGGATTATTAATGCTGTTGGAGACGGACGAGGTTCGTCGTAAACGGGTGAGCGTTGGGGAAGGATTGGTAGGAGTGTCAGGTGGTGCGATGAACGTCTACTTTTATTCTGAACACACCCGATCTTCCTTAAGCTCGAGTTGGAGGGAGGGGGGGGGGGAAGCTGCTCTGCATTGGTAGATTTTTTTACATCTGCCGGCGTATCGTTCGCATTCTTGATAGCGGATGTAGTGGGACATCTGTCGTTCACATCCGAATCCCACATAGTAGTGCAGATGCTTGTCCGTCTCAGACCTAGAATTCAAGGACCGAAGCTACCCCCCTCCCTCCCCTATAGGCCCAGCCTCACGTCCGCCCCTCACATGCTTGTAGGCCTCTAACTTTGTTTTGAAGCGGTTCCAGCCCCCCCCCGTGTGTTCGCTTGTATTATGATGGAGTGCAGGCAATGTAGTGTCTGGTCATAACAAATTTACCCCAGCTGTATTGCGTCTGTTTACGATTTGGCTCTTTTCTGATAAGAGTGCCAAAGGGGTTATCGAGCGTCGAACACGAAGTGCCTCTACCACTCCTGTTTCTCTCAAGGCTGTAAGATTTTCGTTGCCACGAGAGTACCCCGGTGTTACCCCCTTCCCCTTTAATTTGGGTTTTATTCGGATACCAGAAAATGTTGTTTGCTCCCAGTCTGAAATATTGGTGGGGGGTAAATGCGTGCCTGTATATGTGTCTTGCGAGAGTACCGTGTTGATTGACTCCCCCATTATTTAACGCCGTGCTTTCAATAGGCAGTCGCATGGCGGGTTTGTTGTCGAGCGTCATACACGGAGAAGTTCTCCTCCCCTTACTGGTTTTCCCTGCGGTTTTGATTACAGCAGGTGGATGGATCTACAATCCGGTGTAATATTTTTTGGTTATCAGGACGTACCCCGTGTTTACCCCGCACCTCTCGTTTTTTTCTTGTTTGTTTTGCAGGAGTGCAAGCGGCTTGTCAAGTACCGTAAAGCGTGATGCATTCTATCGTCCCTTTGTTTTCTGCCCGCTTGATACAGCAAGCGGAATCGTGTTTTTAGGGTAACTTTGGTCGCGAGAGTATGTAGCTGTTAACCCCCCCCCACCCCCCCGTTTTTTTGGCCATTTTAATTGGGAATGTGGGGGAGGTTTGAGGCGTTGCATATACAAATGCTCCTTTCCCCCTCCTTTGTTTCCACCCAGTCTGAAACAGCAGTGGTGTATGCAAAAAATATGTTTGTCGCGAGAGTGCCCCGATGCTGACCTCCCCCCCCCCCCTTTATGTTTTTTACTCTTAATTAAAGTGCAGAGAGTTATCGAGCTCCGAACAGAAAGTGCTCTTCCCCGTCTTGTTCTCCTCCGGGCTGATACAAGCAGTGGAGAGTGTGTAATTTTTTTTGGGCAAGAGTACATTGGTGTTGACCCCCCCCCGCCCCTGTTTATTCGGCATTTTTTTCATATGCGGGCGCATTCGGGTGCAAGCGCTATAGACGAAGAGTAGTCGTCCCCTCTCGTATTTCTTCCCAGTCTGAAACAGCAGTGGAGGATCTTGATTTTTTTTTTCGTCGCGAGAGTACCGCGTAGGTTTTACCCACACCCCCCGTTATCTACACTCGCTTTTCGTAGATTTTGTTTGCGCGCGAGAGTACATTGGTGTTTGACCCCCTCCCGCCCCCTGTTTATTGCTGCATTTTTTTAATGGAGCGCATCGGGTTGCAAGCCGCTGTAGACGAAAGTGCTCGCTCCCTCCCTCGTATTTCTTCCCAGTCTGAAACAGCAGTGGCAGGATCTTGAATTTTATTTTCGTCACAGAGAGTTACCGCGTAGTTTACCCCCCCCCCCCCGTTATCTACACTGTTTTTTCATAGAAGTGCACGAGGTTGGTTTTCGAGCGTCATAGCGAAAGTGTCCCCCCCCCCCTTTTATTTCTTCTCCAAATCTGAATACAGCGAGGACTTTATTTTTCTTGTCACGAGAGCACGCCGGTGTGACGGTGGGGGGCGGGCGGGAGCCCCCACCCTCGGCGGTATTGCTGGTTCATGTTCGACAGTAATGCAGGGGGTAGTCGATAGTCAGAAAAGAAAGTGCTCTTCCTCCCCCTTCTTGTTTTCCTCGAAGTCTGAATCCAACAGAGTTATTCTTATTTTTTTGTCGCGAGAGTACGCCGGTGTTGACACCCCCCCCGGTATTTTGGGGTCATGTTTGAGAGTAATGCAGGGGGTAATAGAGAGTCAGAAAATAAAGTGTTCGTCCCCACCCCCCCCTTAGTCTGATACAGCGGTGGAGGGCCTTGCGGTTTGAAAGAGCTCCAGGGAAATGAGGCAAATTAACCACTCATATGGTACATCGAATGAACAACTCCAATGATACATTCGAAACTGTAAATTATACCTGGTAGTATTTTTCGATTGTGTTTGTTGTTTCCCCAGACGGCGTGGGGGCGGCGATATCACAAATTGTGAAACTCAGACGTGAAAAAAAAACACACGGATGGGTAATCGTCTTTTCCATTCGCTCCCGCGTGGCGCGCTACAATAGCGGTAGCACTTCTTGGGTGGAACGAATTCTGAAGGATTGGGCTCCTTACCAGAAAATCTTCGCACTTCCATTTTCGTGTTGTAAAATAACCATTTGTATTCTTAGGCCATGATATAATATTGTTAATCGGGAAGCAGTTGTATTTCCATCAAGGATCATTTTTCGGGCGAGGTCGAGAGCTCAAGTGACCACCCTCAGAAAAAACATGGTGCACCTGCATGCAGGCTATCGTACACCTGCATGCAGGCTATCGTACACCTGCATGCAGGCTATCGTAATGTGCGCCCCGCATACTCTCTTCGTAAACACAAAATTATGCCCTGAACTCCATCAAAATACAGCAACGCAGAACGCTGGAAGAGAGCTTCAAGGAAAAAGTCTGGCAACCTCCCACTGTGATTGGAGAGAAAGACGAGAAAAACGTAGGAGGACACCTCATCCGACGCACTCTCATAATGGAAACCAATATATATACCTTTGTATGATATCCTCTGCAGTATTGAACAGCCGGAACACCCAAGATTGAGGGAGTAAAACATTTGGTTCTGACGCTCGACAACCCCACGCCCTCTACCAAAAAAACTAACCCAAAACTACTCGCGGCGCGGGAGGAGGGGGGCGGTCCCGGGAGGTCAACACCGACGTACTTTCGCTAAGAACCTAAAATGACACGCCCTCCACCCCTGTTATATACTGGGATGAAACGTTCTGGCGCTCGTCAACCCAGTACACCCCTAAAAAAAACAAAAAACAAAAGGGAGGGCGGCCGGGGCGTACTGATTTGTTGCTTGCCTTAGTCATTTGACCATTGACCACGTATCCCTTCCGAGACGGAGCACCGTTCCTACTCCTAATAGAGACACCTCCAACATTTGGGCGCTCACTTCCAGTTGTTTCCATATATTACGAATACACTTTTGCTAATCTTATCCCCTTCCTGTTTCGCCGCCTGTGGCCACCATCTATCTCCTAAGATAGCGATCGTTTTCTCGCTACTATTTAGTGTATCAAACTGCTCCATGTCGGAGGGGAGGGGGGGGGGTCAACACCGGGGTACTCTCGCGACCAAGAATAAATTTTACAGCCTCCACTGCTGTATCAGGCTGGGAAGAAATCAAGAGGGAGGGAAACAAATCGGATACGACGCTCGACAGCCCCCTGCACTCCTGTCAAAAAGCAAAGTTACTAACGGGGGAGGGGGGGTCAACACCGGGGGCCTCCCGCGACAACAACAGAAAAGCACCCTCCACCGCCGTATCATGTTGGGACGAAAAAAAGAAGGGGCGGAGGAGTACTATAGGTTCGGACGCTAGGCAACTCCCTTCACTCTATACAAAAAACGAGAAAGATCCCGGCGGCGGCGGTGGGAGGGTTATCAACGGTGTATACGTGTATACCCCTTAAGAGCGAGAGCTATCATCCCCTTTGCTGCTGTATCATGCTGATGAATGATTTGCCACCTGAAACCATCTCCTATGACGGCGAGCACATCCGAGCTCTCACACCCTGGTACACCTTTCCTGCGTGGTTCATCGTAGTGTTTGGGTCGACAGAGAACGACTGCTGCCTCATACCCTTGCAATGCATAAAATGGCCACGTACGGGATAGGTTCAGCCGGGAGAAGTTGTCACTCGTCGTCGCTGTCGTCACCTGTTTTCAAGACATTGTGAGCACCGGGGGAAAGTAACAAACTTCAATGAAAAAAATACCAGGCATGACGTACAACAAGAGAGCTGCGCACTCGTGCGTCGCCTCAAGCAGTAGACATTAACGTTAATGCACTAACTGCGCGATGGGATAGTATATACTGGGTTGCACCTGTGTACAGGGTTCGAGCGAAGGGTATTTTATTTCCATCCCAACAGGCGCTCAATACTGCATTGACCGGGGGGGGTTACATGTATTCCTCGACACAGAGAAAGAGCGGCGTAGTACGTTCGAGTACAGCAGTAGTCTGTTGAAGGGCAACCTGTACGAAACGTGTGGCAATGGTGCGTTTCTGCGTTACAGCAGTACCGGCCCGCTCATAAGAAACCAGAAATCGGGCTTAAGCTGACTTTCTTATTTGACAAAGGGGTGTGTCCCACACTAAATTCAGTAAAATCGCTGTCGACTTTCTTATTTCCCCCGTAATGTTTAGGCTGAGTTTCTTGTGGGGCACTTTCTTATGAGAGGGCCGGTAGTGTACTCTCCCCTTTCTTCTCGGAACTCGCTCTGAAGGGTTTCTGTTGGGCCCAGTTGTGTGTTTCTAGGACGTACATATATACGAGTACGTCATACCAAATCTACTACAGCAGTGGGCACCCGGTGTTAAGAAACCTCAATTTGTTGTCCAGGCTCAAGTTCTTGCTTTGTTTCCGAGGTTGATCTGATTCTATTGAATAGGATTTAGAGTAGATCCCACTGCTGTTGTTGAGCTATGTTTCTTAAACAAAATTTCTTCTTATTCGTGCCAATCTGAGCCAACTTTTTTTCTCGATACTTGTACGAGTATGCACAATGCTTCTTAACTCCGGGCCCCCACTGAAGAAGCGTACTGGTGGTTGATAGCTGGCAGGCTCCATCGGCAGTACCCCTGTAGAATAACAGTCATACTAATAAAAATGCTGCCAGTGTGGACCTCCCCTCACCAGTACAGCAGTGCGCGACAGATGTTGAGAACAGATGTTAAGAACCTGATAATTAAGAAATTGATTCGGAGATTCTGGGGGGAAATAAGAATGCGCCCTCTTAGTACTGAAAATAGTGTGGATCACACTCGGTCTTACATAAGAAATTCCAGTCTGGCCAAAAGTAAGTCGCACTATCGTACTGCTGCTGTGTGAATATACTCCAAGTGAGACTTTGCCAGTGCGCCAGTGCGATTATTTACCCAGATTTAAGGCGAAAGAAGCCATGTATTCGTAGTGCACAGCAGAGCTGCACGAGTTACGAGGTATCAGGTACGAGTACCGCCGTACAACGCGATAAAAGCATGTACCCGGGCGTGCAAGCTTTGGCTTTCTCTACGTACGTACATATGATACAATGCTTAAAAATTAACGTACTCGAATACTCGTACCTTCTAAAGTATCGCAGCTATTGCTGCTTCTGCTGCTGCTGTCGCCGCCGCTGCTGCTGTCCCGGCGCCCCACGCTCCCAGCACCGTCACCCGAACATTCTGGCCTTTGGCAGCAGCCTCCTTCCACAGGGTTTTGTTGTGCTATCGAAGCTCTCATGCTGGTGTGGCTGATTCCGTATTTCTGTGCACTCGCACGAGCACTCGTACTTGCTGGATGTCGCCACATCAGCTCGCGTGTTTCCTCCTGAAAGGCATCATATTGGGTCCTGGGCCCGCGGTGGTCCTGCACGAATCTACCTTGTCTGGGTGTGCTTTCTTATGCGGTCTTTGGGGTGGTTTTCGCTCCATCTTGCTCTGTTACGACGCGAGCAACTGCCACAGTGGTGCTCGTTCTTCAAAAACATGGAAAAAAAGGACAAAACACCCCCAGCCTCGATAATAATGCACGTGTTTTTTCATGGAAATCCTGGAAAGAAATATTGGAAATTTTGGAAATCTATGTCTCCGATAAGAACGGCCCTTACAAGGTGTGTTTGTGTTGTGTGAATTGGGGTGGGGGGGGCGCTTCTTCGCTGACGGGAACAAGCAAACAGCCGGTTGATATGTTGATTAAACATTCGAACACACGTCGGATGGAACGATCACGAGATCTACTGTCGATCATCTAAGATTCTATCAACTGCCGTAGTGAGGCGTATTGTGTACGACATATGCTGCTGTTCAGATCCTAGCCCGAGAATCGCGTCCAAGACAATGCCGGTTAAACGGCGCTCCTACCCGAAAATATGAGGTACAAAAAATATGTATATATATATACTTTGTATTGATCAGGAATGATGCATCCGCCCTGCAAATGTCTAGAGCTTGAGTGGAAGCCATTGGTCTGCCCGAGACGTGAGGCCGCTGCAGGTTTCATTTGCCGGCATCAAGCACGAATAACTCTAAATGTAAATTTCGTCTGGATGTTGTGGTTCGTATGATACATATATAGTGGATGTGCAGTCACTACGCACGGTTATATCATATGTAAGGGGGCGTTTTGTGTAGCTTGGGTCGTTTATGGTGTACCAGGTAATTTAAAGAAGACAATCGAACCGGAGAAGTTTGTCTTACTATGAAAGCGGTATCCCAGGTCCCAGACGTTACACCGCTGAGACGGATGCGTGGCGTTCTGCTGCCTGTGGCCCAATCGGATACATGCGTGCCAAGTTGCCGATAGTTCGTGCTTGGCGTTTGAGTGCTTCGAACTTAATTTAAGTTGCGGCTGTGCTGTTCCTGCAAAATGTAAATCTTAAAAGTGATAAAGCCCTTGGCAAGACCTGCATGTAGGAACCCTGGTTCTCGTCCCCGCTGCTTAGTGTTGAAAACAGTGATAGTTGCAAGTTACCCGGAAACATATTCAAATGTTACACGCGACGGCCTCCCCCCCCACTCGACCCCAAAACATGTATTTCCCGGTGCCCAGATTAGCCGAGCAGGTTTTCCTCACAAGGTAGAGACGCCGTCACGAGCTCTCGAAGTGAGGAGCGCATTGCATGCAGCTGCGTTTATGCGATCGCATTCCGAAGAAATCACTAACCCAGTGATATAGTCCAGGCATTGTATGAAATTACCTGGATGAACACTCGCACCTAGCGTCTGGTCATAGGGTGAGGCATTGCTGCACGTCTGTCGGCACACGCGGTACGAACGCGGTGTGACAAACATTTGTCATACTGCTTCTCCTTTTGTTTTTGTTCGTTTATCATCCCATTTATTACATATTTGCCCTTCTTTTCTCTCGCCTTCCTACGAATCGTAACCCCGATCCAGTCAGGGCTCATAAATTAGGCTCTCTTCACCCCTCGTGCCCAATACGGCTCGTGCATTCTATTTTTACCGCTAGAAGACTCCGGCACTTTCTTCCTCCGTCGACCCGCGTCGAATAGCGCCTGCCCACGCTGCTAGGCGTCCACAGCAGTTTATTCCGTTGCAAATGTATACATGCAGAAACCCTCAAACGTTGGAACCACGCGGGATCCCAACTCTCTAGTAGCTTTCGAGGGTACCACCAGACCACGGGCTCGACCGGCCCTCTCGAGGATCTCTTATGGTATATCACCCGAACTCCGGCTTCAGAGAAGAGCGTGCGCTAAACTCGATTACTATTTTCCCATGCGGCGTAAGGGGTAGGCTACGGTGGTGGAGGTGCACCTGCATACAGTGCATTCTCTGAGGCTCTTCAGCGGAGGGGATTTATACTAACAGTGAATAAAATAACAGATTTTAGACAGAAATAAACGTGCTACCGGATGAACAATCCTAGACGCGTGTTGCGATAAAGGTCCCAGTGACACATTTTAGCTGAAACCTTTGTCTGAACGATCGGTTTCCATAACCCAAGCTCGTCGGGCTTTCAGTCTTGTGTGGCAATATGTTTAACACCTAGACTTAGGTCATGGGGTTGTTCATCGGGTATCACTTTTAGCTTCCTCCAAAATCTACTTGCTATTAGTCTGGAGTTCCTCAAGCGAGGGGCTCAGAAAAAATCATGGCGCACCTCTAACGTAGCGTGCGTCCCTACGGCCTAATTATACAACGAAAACAATTGCAACACAAAAAACAGAAATCCCGTCGAGTTTGGGTTAAGGAGCCCCCGCCATTGATAAACGCGTTTCAGCCAAAACATGCGACCGCTATCGTAGCAACAAGCGTCATCAGAGAATGTCGTAAAAAACGAAACTATATTATAGGTTAGTTCTCCTCCCTTGAGAAGCCTCATCCGTCAGGAACATTAGCATTTTCCTGAGAAGGCAAAACAGTATGTACCCCTGCGGCAGCACGCCTTGAAACACTGCCCCACGTCAAGAACACGGCCATCGCGTTGGTCTCGCTAGCCTCTGACCACGTGCGGTTGTTCGGACCTTCGGGGAGGAGAAGGGGGGTAACGCCCACTTTTGCCCCTACGAAGAGGAAGGACTGGGAAACCAAAATTGACGCGCTAGAGGGTTTACCATACCGGCTCGCACAAAACGGAAACCTATTGTCCGAGTAAACAGGTCGGACGCGATTAGAGGTTGTTTGTTTGGCCAATGGCCCGTTCGCAGAAGTCAAGCGGCGGCGAGGGAGGTCCTCACTACGGCCGAGAAGCTGATTAACCCCACTTGCCTAGTGTGAGCACCCAGGTATTTTTCGTGTGGAGGCTGTTGCGACTGACTGAGTATCACAACGGTGGTGGAGTTGTTGACACTTTTTTCCCCCCAGGCTCCTGAGATGAAGAGGTCTACCATATACCTCTCTCCAAAACGATGGCGACGTTATTTTGAAACAAATGACAAGCGCACCACCAGCAACAAAACGCTTGTATTGATCGAAGTGAAATGATAGTTTTGTGCGTAGAGGACGTATCGGCCTCCGCTACCGGAGTCACGCACAAAACAGTGTATATTCGTAGAGAGAATGACGCGTGTCTGTATCGCGGACAGGGATATAGTATGATTGGTTTTAGTTATTTCGGGGACCTGCAGGCAGCCATGCTTTTATACAAACGCACTGCGTGCAGGTCAACATCCTCACGTCGAGCGCAAGTAAGAACAAGGTTCCTGCTGCAAGAGTGACCAGAAGCGGGGTAGTCGCTTGGGTTGGCCAGCCAAGCCAGGAATTTGTGCCCTTTTTCTGTTGACCAACCGGCGATCGCATGGTGGACCGAATGTGTCAAGACTCCAAGAAGGGAGCTACACGGATTGAGGCTGTCTTACATACTGGGTACTGTAATTCATTTTACGAGGGTTCCCTCTAAAATACCACCCTCTAAAATACCACCCTCTACCACGAGCACGACTCCCGGTTGGCCAGGAAGCTACACCCAAACAGATATCTACGACAGATCTTTCGGTAGAGGGATCCACGCTGGTCTTCTCTTTTCTAATGAATGACATATCGCACTACAGGGAGAGCCACACTCCCTGCTACACGGCGGTAAAACGACCCGCTTAAAAGCACTAATTATCTGATGCCATGTTTGAGGCGGTGGGTGGTTTCAAAAGTTACCTGGGGGGGGGGGGGGTTGAGATATGGCGTGCCGCAAGAACTCGCCGCATACCTCAACACTTTCCCCGACCGTTGAGAGACCTTATGCCATTACGATCATCCTGTTGGAGTACCTGGTAATGGTTGCAGCGGTGTGGATCGATGCCGGACTAGATGCTGGAGGGGACCCGAAAATGATGCGAGGGTTAGGAAACGTCGTGCCTCTAGGGGTGGGTGCATAGCGGAGCGGTTCACACACTGCTACCCCAACAACTTGCGCGGGCTAGCTGATCAATGGGAGCAGAGGGGTTCGGAGTCTTGTCGACCGAAGCGACAAGGTTGTCCGCATCCGTAGGGAGCTTGGTGACAACCTTACCCTCAGTCTTGGTCGACTTCTCTGGAAGTGTTTGGGAGAAGGTGCGGAAGGAACCTCCCAGGGTCAAAACTGGTTCCCAATATATGGGAGGGAGTGCGAGGCCTCCGAGATGGTGGCGGGGTCACCGAAGAGGAGATGGGTGAAGTACGGCCGCCAGGCTTGAGGGGCAAGGCATTCCGCCCTCTGAGGAGGTCAGAGCATCCGGGAATAAGGATCGAGAGGTGTTGGCAGCACCCAACGCTGTGACCACCATCTCCAACCGGGTGCGGCACGATCGGTACGTCGCATCGCTGGACGGACTCCACATCGATACGTGCCCGCCGGGGGAGGTCGACTGTTTCGGAGAGAAGGAGACCCACCAATGCTCCAAGGCTAGGCAGCAGAGACAGTCCGGACCAGGGGCTGGCGCGTGGTTGCGGGCGTGGCTGGCGGACGCCCAACGCGTCACCAGCTCGGGAGCTCCTGTACGAAGGGCGGCGACATCTGAGGACCGAGGAGCACTTGGTGGCGACGTGCCCCGCCTGTGGTGCCGCGGATTCGAACACCCGACGTGCACGTTTATGCCACCGCGCGGGCGCGTTAAGAACCAAACCCCAGCCGTTGGTCCGCCAACAAGCGGAAAGCCGTGCGCCCTATATCGACGACAGGGACCTACGCACATACATTTATGTCGAGAGAGGGAATGTCTCTGAGACGCGTGGCATCGGATTTCCGACACAAACGCACACTCGTATAGACGTCACCTACTACGCGGACCTCCACGCGAGGGTTCGCCTGCGTGCCGGAATGTCTGACCGAGATGGGGAGCAGCTGCTTCAACTTCTGAGGCGCGAAAGCGCAACCACTACGCTCACGTTGGGCAGGTGTCCTTTCACGAGCACAGCCACAAACTCGTCCCCCTTGCGGTGGAAGGGAGCCAGCGAATCCATCGACCAGCTGGCGACGAGCGTGGTCGGAGGAAAGGACGGGGGGAGCAATGGCGAAAAAACCACCTTCAAGGGACGCCTTTTACGGATCATTTTGAGTGACCTCTCAGGTTGCGATTTCACGCCGAGTTAACCGGTACGTGGTCGCAGTGCGGGGCCGATGAGTGAGGAGAAGGGAGAGAAGAAAAGAGAGGGGGCTGATGCCGATAACGTACGAGTAGGGTTGAGACATACAGTAGCTGCCGGGTAGGGAATTATAAGCGTTGGGCGGAATAATTGTACATTATTGAGTGTTTCTGGCTATAGTGGCGAAGGAAGTAATAGTTAAGGATTTAGTACCTGGGGATTATGTAGACCGGTCGTGGCGAAGCATTTGTATGTATGGACGGATGTATCGATATTTTCATGAATAAGGAGAACACCGTTCGGATGTATTCGGCCCTTGTTGTGTGTGTATATATTTGTTTTCACCCCCATTTATGATGCATGCTACGATAGAGGTGAACCATGCTTTTTCTAAGCTCCTCACTTGAAGAGCAGCTACATACCCCGATAGAAAATGGATTTGAGGGAAACGAAAGTGCTACCCGACGAACTATAGATGACCTAAGAATACTCTTCAAACTATTTCAACACAAGAATGATGAAAGACCGCCTATTTTGAGTCAAGGCGATAGATCATTCAGAAATCTTTTCAGCCGAAAAGCGCTACGAGTAACTCTATCGTAGCAGGCGTCTTATTATATCCGCCTTGTTTTTCTCTCTCCCTCTTTAGTCGTAACTCGGTTGCTTGTTTCTTCTCGTCCTCCATCCTCACTGCGGCACGTTCCTTGCATATTATTTTGTCGCGATAATATTTCAGCGGATTCTTCCCTCGCTAACTCGCGTCCAATCACAATAGGTTAACCCTTTTAGAACTGCACTGTCTAGAACTAACTGTTTCAGTCTAATTCCAAGTATGTTGTCCCCACATCGGGACTGGAGTCCTAAATGGGTTAAAAGCCACCAAAAATGTCTCTCTTCCTGGCTATATGGGCGGAACGTCGGATATGAATCGGTAAAGGCTTTTCTTGAGAGGGACTGCAAATATTGGTATATGTATGTAACCTGTTTGTACGATTGATAGGTATATGTGGATGGTATGATTGCAATAATGCAATGACAAACGTTATAATAATACTATAGATGGACATTTTTTTATTCCAAACAAATACAATCTAAATTACAGATTACAGCATGAAACCTACTACTGAAAGTCGTATGCTAAAAATATTGCTATACACTCACTTCGGGAGGGGAGCGTTGACAGGGTCGCGATTGTGGAGGGTATACTGAAATATATAGAAAATTATAACGTAGGGTTGTCAATGTCGTGATTGCCCGGAAGATTCCACTTCAAGCTTTGGAACACGACTCGGTCGACAGAAATGCATTTGTATGTCGTCGTAAGGCTTATATCCTGCTGTTGAAATGCTGTGCATTGTAGGCAATACAGAAAAACATACCAAGAACGTGATACACAAATTCAGATTGTGAGAGAAAGGAGGGATGGAAGGAGAAAGAAAGCGAGATGCGGAGAAGGGGGGGGGGGGGCGTACTTATTTGCTGCTTTCCTTGGTCACTTGACCGTTGACCACGCATCCCTTTCGAGACGGAGCCACGGGGGGGCGGCAACTCGAAAAAGGAGGCGAGGGGGCCGACACTCGAAAGGAGCCGAGGGGACTAGGATGCACAACGCGGGCGATAGTTGCTAGCAGCGCGTCGTAGAGTTGAACGTGTGTCCTTGACCACCGACGCTCTTTTGGTTGGAGCATGGAGAGGTGCGCACCTTATTCTAGGCTTCAAACCGTTACGTGGCCGCAAATGTAAGGGGTATTCAGATAGCCACAAATATATATATACAAGGCTCTACTTTGGAGTGGTTGTAAGATGGGAGTTGATATTCTTTCACGAATGAATATACATTGCTTGTAGTCGAGTTTGGGCCAGTCTGCCAAAACTTGCAGTTGTATGGGGGTATTAGCGTGGCAACAATGAGTTGCAATTTTAAACATTAAACGCTAGCCTACAGCAAACCGTACAAATGATGGGTGGCGCAAGAATATTACAGCAGTAGTAAGGTAGTGCCCCCCCCGTACGCAGTAACTTAGCAGTAGTTGCAGAGCACCAACAAACAATACAAAGCGGCAGCCTATTTCGTGTGCCCGAACTCCGAAAATGAAAAATTAACTCTAATTCCGGTACGAAATAAAAAAATGGGAAATGCAGGGTAATGGTTGTATTGTTTTGACCAAATTGTACTCCCGAACCGGAAAGAACGTAAATGTCTGGATTTGTTTTTTAGAGGCACTTTAGAAGTCAGAGCGGAGGTTACGGGGTCAGGATTCTAGTAAAAATCAATTTTACACTCTGAAAGCTATACGAAATAAGTTGAAAGCACGTCCACTCGCATTTTTTTTGTTGGATAATAATCGCGGTTCAAACTCCAACTCAGGGACCGCCAGCAAGCGAGGAGGAGCAGGGGGGGGGGGGTGACAGACCCACACCGATGTCGTGGGGATGGAGCTTGGATGCGGCTTAGGACTTAAGAATAGAGCGTGAAGAGTGCATATTTGGAAGAAGTAGTGAGCAAGGACAACAAATAAATGGAGTACTATTGTTGATAAATCTGGGCGGAAAATAGACATATAAGGATGTTAGACTTTGCGCATCGGTTTCCTTTGTTTCCGTGGTTGTCTGCTTTTTTCGGGATTGTTATGAGTGACCAATGTTGAAGCTCATGCTGCACATTGTCGGATGGCAAAGATATTAATAATAATAATAAAATTCATATTATTATGCTTGCCATCCGACACTGTGCAGTGTTGTTCCAAAAACGGCTCAGGGAACAGAAAGTGAAAAACTCTCCAGATCAATTATTGTTGGATAATTCTTGGATAAATTATAAAACTATGTTTTTTTTCGTTGGATTATCATATAAACATAAAAAACAATACTCTCGGGCGAGTACGTACAACTATCGAACGGGGCTACGAGTACAGCTTGCAAGTCGAAGAACCTACCATGGTATCGGCTATGTTGTTGTTTTTGACCAATGAACACTCATTGTGGTCTACCAGGGTATGTATGCTGGTTCATGGACGAGTCGACAATATGTACGTGTTTTTTCATCAGACCCGAAGAGACAACGATGGTACTCTGCCCTTATAGGGGCGGTGTACGTATTGTTTGATACAGTACTGTATATATGTGAGTACCCTGGAACGCGTCGTACTTCGTATACATACTGGTAAGACTTGTTTATTTTCTTGGAGCAATGACTATTATTTTAGAGAGGATTTCCCCCGAGATTCCTGTCAAATAAAAATGCGTACCTCATGCGCAGACGGAAAGTGCCAAAAACAGCAACCTATTCACCGGGCAAGTAATTTCTGTACGCTACTACAGCAATATCTGATGGTCGGTGATTTGTACCGCAACAGCACAGCGATACACGCATACTCGTATGATCTTCCGCCTGAGCTACCGTCGCAGAAGTTGATTGAGTACTGCTGCTTGCTGTGCTGCAGTGCAGCAGCGGCAGCAGCAGCAGCAGCAGCAGCAGTACGCCATGAGCTCTGCCTGATAGTCTGTATGATGGTGTCTCTTTACGCGGACAAAATGCCGGTTGTGCAGCTATATATCATGAGCTCTTCTATCTGATAGTCTGTATGCTGGTGTCTTTCCCTGGTGGTGCTGTACAAATGCCGGCCATCGGGCGACTACAGCAGTACGCCATGGTGGTTGCGCCCCGAAACGTCCGCTACTTCCGCCCGTTGATGCTGCTACTGCTGCTGCACACAGCCCCCGCGCCCTGCTGCACTTAGCTTCCGCGCCCACAGCCACATTACTTAGGCATGCGCTATCGCAGCAGCAGTTGACCTTGCGCTGCTGATGCACATCATCAACTCTGTATGATGACCTGTTTTACGATATCTCCGGCGAAGCAGTTGGTGGCGAAGCGCTGCTGCAGCTGTTTAAATGCCGGCCATGCCCTGCCGTGCGTTATCGTCGTTGCCGACAAACTAAAGTATGGACTATAGACTAGTCGTGCTGCGGCCAGCAAAAAGTGAAAAGCTAAAAAGCTATTTTAAAGCTGTCAATCGAAAGTTGGGCCGTTCGTCACGAAGAAAAAAGGTGTATTACGGTCCACTCGTAACTAACGACCGACCCCAGCCGACGTAATTGTCATGTTATCTATATATTTAAACCCATCTTATACTTGCGGCCAGTCTGTAGCCACAGGCAGTCGTGAAGATGTGCTCGGCGAGGCAGACGGGAAACAGCACAGCACCACACAGGTGGCGTCAAACGAGCTAAACAAAATGGCGAGGGTGGGAAACGGGACGAGCGGTGGCTAATGTCTCGGCGGTGGCGTAAAGTGGTTGTCGTCGGCTATCGTTTGTAAAAAACTAATCGCAGGTTCGGGGTTCCTGCGTGCAAGCGGACACACTCACCCTTCTCGAATATCCGCACGGGAAGCCTCTAGAAACTAAGCTCAGACACAGCGCCACAGCAGCAGGGCGTCCCCTGCAGTCAATCGACAGGACAACAGTAGTAGTATAATTGTAGTTTATGCGGTCGTCCTTGGCATCTATACCAAACACACTGCCTATGTCTTGCTGTGCCAAAGTTTTTCTACCGGCACGTTTACGCGTACAAAAATACAAATGGACCGAAACGCCTCAAAATATTTTAGTTGACAAAGAGTTAGCCTTTTCCCCTGGAGGTGAGCCTCAAAAGAGAGGAAGATATTTGCAAAAACAGGCCCGTGTTTCGAAACCGAAAAGCCTTGTTACGACGAGTAAACAAGAATCCAGGGCGTTTTAGGTAGCAGCCCTCTTCGTATATCTTCGGGCCCAACATTTTACAACGCCAAACGGGGACGTCATTGCATGGTCTGCACTTATTTCGAGGAGTACGTCAGCGTAACTGTTCAAAAGACCTGGCATGAGACCAGCAAACGTTCGCCGCTATATGTGTGTATGCGCGATGCAGCCATTGCACCAGGTGTCAGCCCGTGGAAACAAGACATGAATTTCGATTGTGGGTGATGTTGTGCAGATGGCTTGCAAATTCGAGTTCACAAGATCACCTCGAGAGCCGGTTTTGGTTGCCTGGGACTGCCACCTGGCGTACCCAACACTCTGACACACCCCAGTAATAGGGTGCTTGAAGGTTGCTGCTTTTGGCTTCTTGTGGGGCGCTGTAGCCGTCTGCAAGTAAATTTCAAACATTCCGTCCGGTGGTGTTCGCGTTTTGGTTCGTTTTGTGCTCCCAAAAGAATACAACGACCATTCCTTACTACTCCGTCACCTGAAAGGCAAGGTGTCCCTCCTTCAAGAAGGCGCAGACGGGCAATCGAGGAGCATCACAAGCTTCTGTGGACAATATGCCACACCGCACCACGTGGTCTTTCTTCTCAGGCATGAACCAGTCGAAAGTCCAAACACGGCGTGATGTACTAGAGTAGAGACTTAGAATTGTATTTTCCGATATAACATCTAGATATGAAAGTCACCCAGAAAACCGGATTGGGCGGTGGACAAGATCCTTCGTGGCCACAATACGTGTTTCAGCAGTAGTAGTAGTGGCGGTCCCTATCCCCCTGAACGCGCCAATACCAAAACGCACCCCATTGCGTTGTCGGCATGAAAGCTCTAGGTGCATCACAACCGTACGGCACCACACGCAATACCAATACCTATTGGCCACATCACACACGTACGTAGTCGGCCCATAAAGCTCAAACTACACCTACACCACCGCCCCTTTCGTGCCTGGCAACCGTCTTTCGTTGCCCTTTGAAGCATATAAAGACCCCCAGCGTAGCGTTTCAGAGAGCGCACATACAAATGTGCCTCCAAGGATGTGCGCTTTGAGGTGCGTCCCTGCTTGTAGTTGTGACAGTCGCCCCTCGTCAAGGATTGATTGGTGGTCTGGCTACAGTAAGAGTTGTTTCAGCTGCAGTTGCGATTCCTAATCCTCTCAACCCGCGACTACATAGAAGCACATCATTGCGACCTGAGAATCTAGGCGACAACTGCACCTCCAACCGTACAGACCCATCACAAACGAAATCATTGTCGCTTTCACAACAGGTAGTGGGCAAAACCAAATACAAATACAAAAAACGTTCAAATACAAATACAGCTACACCCGCTCCCCTTTTGTGCTTGACAAGAATCTTCCATTGTTCATTGAGGTATCTCGAGACCCTGCGAGTAGCTCGTGAGACTGCACAATATCTCCCTACACAAGTCGTCTTTCGCGTAGGGCTTGTTAGGACGGAAACTCCTCATCGAGGATGGGCAGTCCGGTGGAGAGATATCTCAGTAGAGAAGTGTGGACCCCTATCCCTCCGAACCCACCACCACACAGACACACCCAATTGCGCCCTACGCATCTAACCAACAGTTGCACCTCCTACAACACAGTCTCACCACAAACCGAACGCCCATCGGTCACTTCAGTCACGTAGTCGGCGTATCAGGCGCTAATCTACACCTACGGTAACACCAAAGCCGCTTTGGCACTCGACGCGAAGTTGGTCGTGTTTAAATAGCGTTTGTCAGGCACCAGCGTGCAACTTTCCAGGCTGCACAGTATGTTCCAACACAAATATACCCTCCGCGTAAGTCTGGTCAGGGAAGGTCATCCCTGGTCAACTATGGGCAGTGTGGTTAAAAGGTGTTTCAGGGCTGTTGCCGACCCCTAATTATCTGAACCCGCGACCAAACAGACGCACCTCAAAGCGTTTTAGGTAAAGAAGGGACACTTGCACCTCGAACAGCGCAGCCCCCCCTCGAACGGAAAGCGCATCCAAAATGTCACACGTGCAGCCGGCGCAAAAATAACTACAAACACAGCTACACCACAACCTCCTCCGTGCTTGACACGCACCTTCCGTTATTCACTAACGAATATCAAACACTGCGCGTAGCTTTCTACACCGCTCAATATCGGCCCATACCAATATGCCCTCAAGGTAGGGCTAGTTAGGACAGTCGTTCCTTGCCAACGATATGGTTTGTTTAGTTTAGAGATATTTAAACAGCCTCTCTCCAACAATGAAAGCTTGGGTTGGCTCCCCCGACAACATATTGGCGACCTCTAATTAGTTTGAGACCGTCCCTACACAGATGCACCCTTATTGCGTTCTAGGTGCCCAAGACAAATTTTCATCTCCCACCGCACAGCCCCGCCGTTACCATAATGTATATCGGTCTCTCCATCCACGTGGTCTGATATGAAAATACTAATTCAGTTAAACCAAAGCCCCTCCGGCGCTCAACTCGAACCTTCCGGCGTTTACTGAGACATCTTAAGACCCCGCGCTAAGCTTTCCAGACAGCACAATATATTCCGATACCAATAAGCCCTCGACATATGCCTGGTTAGGGCAGTCACGCTTGATCAACCATGGGTAGTGTGGTCAAGGGGTGTTTGACAATAGTGGCGATCCCTATTTCAACACAGATATCCCCATTGTGCCCTACGACATGTAAGCAACAGCTGTGCCTACTGCAACACAGCCTTATCACAAAAGCAACACCTGCCGGTTACTTTCCTCGCGTAGTCGGCGTGGGGAAGTACCAATCTAGCTACACCCGAGCCCTGCTGGTGCTCCCCACGAAGCCACCGTTGTTCCTTGAACAAAACCCTGCGCGTAGCTTTCTAAACACCACAATACGTACCAAAACAAATATTTGGCCTCCGAGCAGGGGTATTTAGGACAGTCACCCCTCATCAACGATGGGTAGTTTGGTGAAGAGCTGTGCCAGCAGTAGTAGTGATGCCTAACCCTCTCCACCCGCCACTACACAGAGACACCCCTTAGCGATCTGGCGATACATGTGGCAGCTGCACCTCCAACCACACAGTGCCTCCAGAAATGGAAAGACTGTCGGTCGCATCGCACACGTAGTCGCCTCATAAACATTAAAATGCAGCTACACCAGAGGCCGTTTGCGGGCTGACACGATGCTTCCAGTTGTTCATTGAGGTACTAGAATACCCTGCTCGAAGATTTTCATACGGGGTAAGATCTTCGGATACGGGTTGGTCCTCTGCGTAGGGCTGGTTAGGACAGTCACCCCTGATCAACGATGGGTAGTGTGGTTAAGAGAAGTTTCAGCAGTGATGGCGATCCCCATGTATCTTAACAAAAACGCAGTACACAGACGCACCCCATTGCGTTCTAGGCATACTCGAGCAACGGCGGCACCTCCTACTACACATCCCCACCACAAACAGAATGTCTACCGGTCTCTTTACCCACGTAGTCCGCGTACAGCAGCACAAAACCAGCTACATCAGAGCCGACCTGGTGTTTGACACCAGTCTCAGTCCATTGAAGAATATCAAGCCCTTGCGCGTACCTTTCCAGACAAGACAAAATCTGCCCATACAAATAGGCCCTCCGCGTAGGGCTGGTTAGGACAGTCGCACATCGTCCACGATAGAAGGTCTCGGTGATAGTAGTTTGAACTCAAGCATGACGACCCCTACCACTACTGACCCGCCAGGGCAAACACGGTTTGAAGGATGAGTCCTTCATGTGCAGCAGTGCCACCGCCATTGTTGCCAAGTGCGAAAAGTGCGTCGGTAAATGTATACTTTCCTCCGTCACTCATTGTTTGGTTGCCGTAGTATTTAACTGTAATAGCCCTTGAATGTGGAATCTCCTCCACCGTGGCAACTAGGAGCCTAGCCTGGGTGCACCCCGAAGGTGTCTCAAAAAACGTCTGCGCCCCCTGCTGCAGTCTTATGCTGGCGGGGGTGCTGTCCTCTGGTAGGGTGTTGCTTGCGTACGATGCGCTAACAAGGACGAGCTGTAACACTTCCGTTGTTGCGTTTACCACACCAAGTTTGGAAGCATGTCCATTCTGAAAGATGAATGGATCATCCTTGTGCACGAGTACACCCAGTCCGAAAAAGGTGAATCCAGTAACGTGAGCGCGTAGAAAGCGCTTTCCGCGTCCGTCAGAGAGCACGGCGGAGCAGGCGACCTCGTTCCACCCACCAGCTTCTCTGTCCTGACATAGTATCTGTCATTTCGAATGATAGCAATACAAACGAGCAATTGTATAAGCCTAAGGGTCAACAAAAGGCGTGATAAAAATCACTCGGATACCTATGTCCGTTCCGTTGCAAAGCCAGTCTGACGAATGAGATCGGGGCAAGATGAATAAGCGACCCTCTGGAGTTGCAAGTCTAGTGGTTGCGGCGGCGATATCACGTACTTTCAACAACGAACAATCCAATACCTGTGTAAAGTCTGGTTGGCGTTTGTTTGGTGCTGAAGTCTTGGCCACAGGATCATACTGCAACAGTCATCACGTCACACACCTAAACAGCCGTTTGATCGCCGAGTTCTCAATAGTGCCTAAAGTGCATTGCTAAGTTTAGTTGGCACCACAAACGTGTCGTGGCATATACTGAATATAGAACAGTTCGCGTTTCAATCTTAACCGTTGTTGATACTCCGAGAACGAACCACATAGATCTGGCTTCAATAACTCGGCGGCCCAAAGGGGATCTAAACCGGAGAGTACAACGTGATCCTGTATTAACCCTTTTACTTCTGAAATCATAAGATCACACTATCTTATAGCGGTGTTTACCAGGACACGTGGCTGTTCACGAGAAACTTGGTGGGGTATAAAGCACGTGTGATTCCGTCCTCTGGTCACTGTTCAGAGTTACTACAGGACCCGGAACAATCGTCGTAGACAGTCTACACCACTCGAATCGGACGCACCAGCGGGGGAACCGTTTCTGTATATATTGACCATACCCAACACCGGAATAAGGCACACCTTGAACCTGTAGGGTATTTCGTCGGTGCGATAATCATCGCATATGAAGAAGTCCATGAGAAGAGGCTTCGACTTGGGAAACATTCCTTCCCGCATAAATTCCGTCATTGTCGAAATGAGGTAGTGCCCCCCGTCAGCCCTGGACTTAACCACCCTGGCGCTCTCTGCAACGACTATGGGCCCCAGACGGTGACGCAGGCTGCCCTCCTGGACCGTTAGCCTGAAGCGGCCATTTGCGCTATTGAGCACACATGCACCGGGATCCACATGGAGGGCCAAGGTCTCGACTGGTGCTTCCTGCCCCGAAAGAAATGATTAGGGTCAGAACGTGCACCAGGTTTTGTGAACAAAAGTAGACAATGCCTGAATTAGTTGTGCACGGACAAACTTGACTCCTGCTACAGTGCGTGCGTGTCGGCCGACTGGTCCTCCCGCTATTCATTGGTAGAAAATTAGCATTACCAATAAACATAGACTGCGTTACTAGTGTGGAACAGTGCACCGCGCGCAATGCCGAAACAGGGCGCATGACACAAAGTGTGTGTGTTCGGAGGACCCGTACGCTCAACTCCAGCACGAGTATATCAGGCAATGACCCCGTTGTCGCTGAGCCGGGATGCCACAAAAAGATGCTCCAAGCCCGGAGCGTCCCTATCACGCATGCCTAAGGACGATTTGAAACATAGTTCAGTATCTATGATATTGCGCTGTGTGGCACGTGATGCACGTTGTGGCCCTTGGTTTGTAAAATTGTGGTTCGTCCACCATTTCGTCGGCATATACATAGTAAATCAAACACTAATGACTATGTAACGTCACCCGCTCGCGGTTCGAGCATGGCATTGTGTGCCCCGGACCCCCAGCAAACGGGCTATGGTGTGTTCGTCTTTACATGGCGTCCAAAAGTGGAATGCATGCAGTTAGTTGATGATGTCGAGCTTCGCCGTATGCACGAGTCTTTCCACCTTGATGCTGGTTCAAAATCTGAGTTGTGGGTACTCGTATACATGAACAATTTGCTGTTCACTGGTGATATATCCTACGGACCGGTGCCTTGCTGTACTATCTCTTAGCCTTGACAAATTCTTCCTACACATGGGGGAGCGAACTTTAATGTGTGAGGGGTCCAACACGCTTTAGACACGCAACTTCATTGGGTAGCCGGTGGATATCCCACGGCGTTGTGGTACGGGCTGATCGCCGTAGCTTCGGCGAACGTTTGCCTCTTGTCCAAAACCCAGTGTTGGAGCCGGCATGTGTTATGCCGGCAATGCGAATATGTCAGCATTGTGAAGATCAGCGGGGTTATGTTACAAGGTTAATATTGGGTAAGTAGTTGGTTAACCTTTTACCACTAGCCCAACGGACTAATGCCCTAACAAATGGCGTCGTCGGCTGGACATGGATTGTAGCGGTCGTGAATTCGAACGTCACGATCACCGTGAAAACGCTTTTCCAATAAAAGCGAATTTCCTCATGTCAATAATCTAAAAAGCCCTTCTGGATCCCCATAAATAGAAACCGCGTGTTGGTCACACGCGTCGACCCGTATACCCAGTCCGTTCCAGGGGGCGAGAGTGTTCTAAGGCTTAGATTTGGAAGGTAATACTTTAACCTTTCACCAGTAACCCAACAGACTGATGCCCTAACAGTTAGGCGTCGAGGGTAGTCGATATTAACGGCATTCGGCAGGAGTCAGCATACACCCGCTTCAGCAATATTTTGGTGCTACAGGCTGGCTCGAGTTGAATAAAACACATTTGGCAGGAGTTGGAAGCCCGAGCCGTGGTCTGTGCACATGTGCTCTGTGGCCCCTCGGGCAAACTATATAGCAAGAGCGCTGTAGAAAAACGTTCGTTCTTTGCGTTTAAGATGCAATACTATTCGTGTGGTGTGCTAACCATAGTGCCTTGGGTCGCGGCGACGAAGGCCATTCTACAGTACTCCGGATTATCTTCGTGATGCATTTACGCCATACCTTGCATGTTTCCATCAAACCCGGGCGGCCTGGCATCGTGCCGGCTGCTTTCTCGATATCACGGTGGTCCCAACGTAGCTTACACAGCGATCGCCGAAGAACGATTGAAGGGGCGGGCAGCCTCGGCGATGCTTTCCTGCGCAGCAACACAGCCGCGGTGTGCCATAGGTTAGAATAATAGATGCTGGATCCGGGCTAGTGTAAGACCTAGAGACATTAATAAAACGAGCGGAGTGTAACTTTGTATGGCGATAAATTCAGCTCTGCTATTTACCACATTGTTCCGAGGCTCACTCATAGCACGTTCCCAGGCCCTTTCGGTCGGTGACGAGACGCTCTAGACTATTTGACGATGATTGCCAGCCCTTCTTTCGTCCATTCGCAATTAGCGATCGCCGCCATTCACGCATCATCGCTGCGTCGACTTCCCCTGTCTTCCTCTGGCTAAGGTAAATACCTCTGCTAGATGATTACGAGGGTAGGTCTATCTCACCGAGTTCTCAGAGCTATGCAGTGGATCCAGAGACGATCGAACGTATATTATCGACAAAATACCCACAATGTTACGCGCCACTATTGTTCTATAACATATTGTTTACAACACAACCATGGTATACAATATTTCTTGGTATAATACCGCGCACTGTGTAGAACGACCGACATTGATTTGTTTTTTGTGTCTTGGCCGTAACTGACTCGGTTCTCGTGTCTACATCGAAAATCCCTTGGTTTCTGGGTGATGATGCTTGACCGGAAACAGAGGTGGCATCTTGAGAGGTAGGAATATTGGTTACACAGCAATACCGTCTAGAAGACAACTCGGTCGGCGCCCCCGGTGGTCTGTCCTCTTTTATGGAAACAAACGAGGCACTAGGTTCAAGTCCTAGTCATCGCTGAACTAAGTAGCGCAGTGCTTTATCCTTCGAACACACGAGCAAAATTGGCCAGGCATTCAAATCCTAGCTAAGTCTTATTGACGGTTTTTCGGAAATGGACCTCCACGCATCAGCCAGGCCCTATATACGTGTAAGCAAAACCGTTAAAAAAAACGGTTGAATTCGTAGCTATCATACGTATATAGTACCGATCTGGCGAAACAACAAAAACAAAACACCACCCGGTAACGGGTGGGCATGGATTCATAATACATGTATGCCAAAATTTCATAGTGAATCTCACGCAATGATACCATCATCGCATTGGACCCATAAATCCAACCGGGTAAGATTGGACCAGCCTGAACGCATGCATAAATAGGTATAAAATAATGTTGGTTCAACCCTCAAGCACGCACGATAAATAATTTTAAATCCGGGCCGGCCTCAGTATCGGAATCTCAACACCTCAATATCTCGAGGTTTTTTTATTTCTTCGAGCGCTCTGTTCGAGGATCGGCTTCGATGCCCTTCGCCCTTCGTACCCCCCGCTTACCTCGCCGCGAACGCGTGCGGGGGCAGAGAGAGAGAAGCGAGAAGTAGGCAATTTCGTGGATTTTGGGTGGCATGTAGAGAATTTCTTTGAATCTTGACAGGGGGGTGGATAGTCACAAAATCAAAGGGGTGGTTTTCGTAAATAACTGGATGGAGTAGTATCATACAGGAATCACATTTTTTGTCAGCCCTTGCATCGTCTTCTCCGAAGAGTCGGTGCCCGTGTTCCTTATTCAAAGTGCATAACGAGCATGTATGTATACCGTTACTTCGTACGCGTACTTGCAGCGTCAGAAATAGGTACAGTAGTAGTTGGGTCGAGCGCTTGGAGTACGAGCACATTCTGCTGTACTTCGAGTATGTAGGAGTACGAGTATACGCGCGTTTTGCCACGCAGAGCTGTGTTGTTCTGCGCTTCTTTACATTTCGTGTGCCCGAACACGGAAAATAATTAGAGTATCAGTAATCAACTCCAATAAAGTGTTTGCAATTTGTCAAAGGAATCACATGTTGGCAGTGTGATCAGTGGTCAGCCCCTATATGGGTGATGACACTCTTTTTTTGGAGGGTCATCACTCATAGGTCAGCTCTTTGCATCGTTTATCGTTCTCGATTTTTTGTTTGAGCCTTTAGCTTGAAATTAGTTTATAAACGGCTATATCGCCAAGGTTTGGGTCGTTATCGATTCTGACGGAAGTGCTGGAGATCCATTTTTTCCCTTTTTTTCGACTACTGTAGAACTGAACACGCGCAGGTCAGATTCTCGAATTTCCTGGCGAAAATACTGTGTACAGACATGCCTTGGAGTACCTGCAACCGGACTCTTCAGAAACAAATATAAAACGAATACGCTTATTCCTATGGGAGCACCTGCCGGTTACTGACCGTCTTGTAAGGCCCGTGGTTGGTGGGGACACAATTTTGAAACTGGCGCCTGACCGACGCATGCTACGGTATCCTGCATGCAGGTGCACCATATTTCTGCCTTCTGAGGGTGGTCACTTATTTAGGACCTCTATGCCTCATCCAAAAACTGATTTCGGAGGGATATAAAAGCGCTACGAGGTACGTACACCCGACGAATAAAAACAGTGCCGTAGCCTATGCAAAAAATGAAACATATTGTAACACAAGAAGAATGGAATTCCGACAATTCTGGGGTCAAGGAGTCCCGTCGTTCAGCAAACGGTTCAGCCAAATAACGGTATACCTCTAACTGTATCGTAGCTCGCGTCGACCTTGGACCTCAGCCGAAAAAATGTGGTCATGTCACCCTCTTCCCCTGTTCATGGCGGTCCGTGTGATAACTAACACGTCCCGTTCCATTACATGCTGTATTCGTGGGGGAAGATAATTTCCCATTATTCACTTGAACCAGGTCGTACTAAACTTCGAGTGTTCACGCGCGCCCCGGTGCCGAGCCGAGCACGCCGCAATTTCGGAAACACTACAAATATAAAGTAATGCGCCCCCTCCTAAACGTGAAGACAATGGTTCCAATAGGAATGAGGAGCGTGACAGACACACCCTGACTGTCAATTTCAAGGTCAACACACATCATCCCAGACCAGGCGAGCGCATAATAAAAATTCGAACCCGAATTGTTTTTTTCGAGAACCCAGCAGGAGTGAGTATACGAAAAAAGGTGAGTGAACCAAAATTTGTACACGTAATAATATATGCCCTTTCATCGATTCGTATCGTATAGAATTCTCAAAGCTTTTTGAACTTTGTAGGAGGAGTGTGGCTCCATTTTGTTTCGCGTTTTCCGTGCTCCCCTGGCAACATGCATGTTGAAGGCGAGAACCGCCAATACATCTATTCATAGTACTTTAATATCGGAATTAATAGTAAAAATGTAAAGCAGGTAGGAATCTGGCCACTTCAACGCATCTGTAACGCTACAAAGCCCTGCCGTTCTTGTAGCGAAGGTGATAACATTGAACTTTTAAAATTATCTAGAATTTAGAGGGCCTCGTTGCACCCGCCCAGATGGTGCCACGCGGTCTGCGTGCATACAGTGCAGGACACCAAATAAGAAACAGGCTAATAAGAAAGCCAAGCTGAGAATTATATTAAAATAAGAAATTCGGGAGTCGTTATCTTGAAAGTAGTGTAGAAAGAACCCTCTGTCAAATAAGAAACCCAGCCTGGACAGTATTTCCTGTTTCTTATTAGGTGTCCTGTACTACTGTACAGTACACCATTACAGTACAGGTATACATTCGGGCCTCGTTGAGATATAATGTACGTAAAAAACAATCATTGTCAATAGTATGGGAAACAGCAGTAGTAGTGTTGCGTTGTAGTTTATATAGGAGTTACTGTAAGTAACAACCTCGTCGTATATCACGTGGGCTGGGCGCACGGCCTACTGCCGTACAAACCGCAAGATAACACGCCCGCTCTGATGAATGTATCCCCTTGTTTTTCTCCGACACAAGGCATTAATCGGAAGTGGTGGCCTCGAATGGACCTCATTGGAGGCCTGAGAGATTATCATAGGAAATAGAAATCGAGCATTAAGTATCATTATTCCTGCCACCCGACAATGTGTAGCAGGTGTAGAATTAGCGGTTTCGTCTTTGCGCACTCCTAACCACCTCGAAATCATTGTACGTGGTATAGGAGTTAGTACAACCTAGGTGCGTAGATGTGTAGATGTGTAGGCGTACACCCGATCGAGTCATTGAGAGCCGGGTGTCACTGTCACTGTAATCCGTATAGAACAAACTTGGTCAATGCCATAATACATGGAAACACACTAGACTATTTGTTTGTCGCCGGCACACATGATGAAGGATTTGAGCGCTTGAGAGGTTACTCTGATGGGTATCATAATTACGATTTTATGTTGTCGTGCGTGTTTGGGGCTTTACGACAATGACAAGTGTCGGAAATGCTACTGGCTTGGACCCGCCCACCCGCCTTGCAACGTGGACTGCGTGAATGACCTACTCCTCCAGTAATAATATAGATGTACACCCGAGTCTACTTGGAATACGTATCAAATGGGAGATGGAATAACATTAGACAACATTAGGCATGCGTATTATATACAGTAAGATACAAGGCCGTGAATGTGTGTACAGGCTGTCGCCGGCACACACGGTGAAAAGGGTTTGAGGGGTTGAGAGGTTACTTGGGAGGTAGCATAATCATGATTGATTATTGTCGTGCGTGTTTGGGGCTTCAAGACAATGCAAAACGTTGGAAATGCTACTGGTTCAATGAGAGATGAACCCTGTGAACTTTGGCACACGTTGTTTTATGTGCGCCTGCCGAGGCATTGTTTTCTTTCGTCGCCGAGAATTTGGGATCCATTGAGACCCAAATCTCCCCCCCCCCAAATAAGATCGAAAAACGTGGCGAAACAAACGCAAAAACAAGAAAATAACCCAATCGGTAGCAGGTAGGCAGGGGTTATATAACACGTGTGCCAAATTTCAGGGCAAATATATCTCCAAAAAACGGCGCGAAGTTTGTTTGGCTGTGCCGATCTTCTTAATTGAGAGTTGCCTTTCCGATGAACATGGGATCTCACCTTTTGGCACCAGTAGCCTTTACCGCATCACTGGTTTAGTATTTATTACTGGGATAAAGTACAGATATCGGGGGATGTTTTATTATACTTCCCAAGTATGCCTTTTAGTGTGGTCGTCCAATTTTTCAACTAAAAAAACGCTTGATTTTTCGAGAAAAAGCTCGTGAGGGTCGGAGCGGGGTTGGGGTTGGGTTTAGGGTTAGTGTCTAAAGTACTGTAGTGTTTTCGGCGTTTTTCGAAATATTCCTTCTCATAACACTGGAACCACACTTGGGCCAAAACCGCTTCCACGATTTCCATACTTTATCCTAGATAGTAATTCTGAATTGTGGTGTGGCGGCTCTTTTTCACAGAAAAACAACAAACCAGGGACCCAAGGGCGGCCGGGGATTTGGATATCATACACCTAACTCCCACCTTCCCGCGGTCGATTTTTGTTTTTTTACAACGATTTTTGGTTTGGTTTGTATCCAGGGTGTATCGGCGTACAGTACATGACACCTAATAAGAAACAGGCCAATAAGAAAGCCAGGCTGAGATTTAGAGGAAAATACGAAAGTCAGCAGTATTTATCTTGAAATTAGTGTGGATTGCATCCTCTCTCGAGTAAGTACGAAATCCAGCCTGAACCAGAGTTCCTGTTTCTGATAGGGTGTTCTGTACTGCTGTATGTGCCTCGTGTGACAGTATAATACCGGAGAGGCGCAAACCCTTACATCAAGACAAATACCGTAACTTCACACCACATCCTTCGTGCGACATATTATACCTGGTTGTTCTGCTTTGCTGCTTGGTCGAGGTATGGTGGTACACGGCATGGTCATCACGTGCTTAACGGGCGTACGATACTGGCATGTTTTTACTCGTACGTCAGCGTAATACCTTACCATTTTACGGCTTGCACAAGACATTCCATGATGTAATATTTGAGTGTCGAGCACTGTTCGCGATCTCTCCGACAGTGGCGTACAGGACATGCACAGAAGAAGCAGGTGGGAAGGTAAGGTGTCAATGACACCAGGCAATGTGAGCGGTTCGTTTCCCTGGTGGATTTTCGTTGCAAGGGTAATCACAGGTGTGGGAAATACCTGGGGTCTATCGATGAATCTGCTTGCCGATCCCACGGGTCTCTTTGGGGTCATCTGGTCCACCTTCGAGCGAGCTTATAGCGCCTATATATACCGCTCACTACTGTCGCTGCAGTCGCTGGCACTGTGCAGCTGCGGCCTATAGGTCGCAGCGCGCCGCCCAGTAGTATTGTAGTACCCTGGAAGGATTTGTATCAAGCAGGGGGGGGGCGACTCTCTACCGTCCCCAGTGTTCAGTTGTACGTAGGTATTGTTCAGTCGTAGAGGGAGTGGACGGTGTCAGGTACCCTCCGACCTCCCTGTCGGGAGGATCGAAGGTGAATAATTCGACGTGGTGTGTCGAAAAAAAGGTTTTCGACCACCCGTGAGGCACCGATATGTGTTTGCCGTGGTGACATGTGGAGTAATGGTATCATGTTATCGAGCCCGTACGCCGTATATGTCCAGCACAGCAGTAGTACGTCGGCAACAGGGCCAGACCGCACAAACAGGATGACCTGGCCAAACAATATAAATAATTTATTTAGGATATTGTGTGGGGTACTTGGACAATTATGCAGTGGCCCTCGCGCGTAAACCCAATATTTTCCGTTCTCATTCACGAACATTGTACGACGAGTATCATTATGTTTATCATGTTTACTCGAAAGTATGTACATCGTAGTCTCTGGTACCATACCAGGTAGTACAGTAGGTGTATTTCGTGTAGACACCCACATTGCCGCCGCTGTTCAATGGTACCCAGCGGTGGTGGCAGCAGCGGCAGCAACAGCAGAAGTTATGTATGGTGGGTTGACTCCAAAGCGTACTCGATCAATGGGTCTTATACCAAAACACAATGAAAGTAGACGTTGGTTTGTTTCTATGGTGCAGTAGAAAGGTATAGACAGTCGTCTGCCCTTTGAACTCAAATGGTTTACGAGTTTACAGGATAAAAGCTGGGGTCCGCAGGTTGTACTCGTACGTGCTACGAGTACGGGTGTACGAGTTCTCAATGAAACGCTGTTGTTGTGGAGTCGATGTCGCTCCACATATGTCACCAGGGCAAACAAATGTATGGAGTTTTTTTTCGTGCCAAAAAGGTAGAATCCCATTATCATCGGACAAGCAATCTTCAATTATGAAAATAGGGTGTCAAGTACTGAGCCAATTTTGGGTGCTTGTACCCACCCACCTTACCACGCGAACTGCGTTAATGGCCTACTCCAATAGTATAGGCGTACACCCGGGTCTACTTGGAATATGTACGAGTACCAGATGGGAAATATAATAATATTAGAACCCCGGTGGAATGACAAAAGGTGGATCTCGTCCCTGTTCGAGTCAATGTCGCCCCCGCTACGAAGTGCATACTCGTACTCGTAGGGACTTTTTATCGCAAACCTGTATTGACTATTAATAGCGGAAAGCGCGAGAGCGTGAGTTAGCAAAGTTCGATGAAAATCGACGAGCGTGGGGAATGCTGAACCCTCTGCGCGATCGAAATCAAGGCACGCACCGTAGTGGGGGGGAGAGAGAAGAGCCTACGTTGTGACCCCGGACCTGGGTTACGGCTGGCTGTGGAGAGAGAGGGGCAGAAGTGCGAAGATAATATACGGGATGGGAAATAAATAAATAAAATAAACTACTGTATATACCTGTACACAGCACAGTACAAAGCTGCAAATGTGCAGTGGCTGTCGCCGGCACACGTGATGAAGGGTTTTATCGGGTCGAGACGTTACTTTGAAGGTGGCATAAAATACGTTTGCTTATTGACGTGCGTGTCTGGGGCAAAGACAATGCCAAGGGTTGGAAAGCCGACGACAAACATGCTCTTCTGGAGAGGGGAGGAATTGTTGACATCTCAGAGCGAGATATACCCTAATTGGTCTACAGTACATTATACACCGGTAGGAAAAAGTACCTTGTTGTCGTACAGTACGTCCTCGTTTGCCAAAACACGTTTTGGTCGTGTGGGGTCTGAAAGTAGGTTTCGTGCACCCCCTTGCTTGGGTGGCGCCATCAGACTGCTTTGGTACTTCACAAACAACACGACCAGGCGGGCGTGCGCTAGGCGGAACGCAACGTCCAAAGTCCTGTGTCGGGCGAGTGGGTGGTCGACGTGTCAGCTGAATCCACTCATCAAGCAGAAATAGTTGTTGGATCGGACAATTAAAAGTCATACAGGTATCGGGAGGAGGAAGGCCTACTACAGTATAGTAGAGAGGCCTATAGGTCTTAGACGTATATCAACCACAGTATATACCACCGGCGGCTTTATTTTGAACCAGCCCCAAGTAATCGTCCAATTATCGACATACTACACGGTGTACGAGTAGCTTCAAGGAGCTACTGTGACATACTACACGGTGCTGGGAAAGTAAGGCCTATGAGACAAAAGGAGTGCGCCAGTGGCCTTCCTCGAGGGTGGTACCAAAGAGCTACGAGATGAAGTCCGTAGTACGCTAGGAGAAGACGCGGTCGCCAAGCTCAAGAATGCAATAATCATCGTAATATGACCCCACGAACCTACCTGACTCTACTAGCCAAATAATAATAAGGCGCTCACACCTGATCACACTGTATACACCAGGAAGGAGGAGTAGAGGGATGTACGCACTTGCGCAGGTGGACAGAACGCAGTCGGAGTGGAGTCTTAGTCGAACCCAAGGACGCTTGGACGCTGGACACGATGTGGATCTCTTGGAGACTGGTACGCCGCACGATCTTTTGCACCCGATCGATGGTCTTCTACTGAGCAATGAGCTTGGTGGCTGTATTATTTGATGGGCACTGGGTACCACATTCAAACAATTAACACCGGATAGGAGGCGCTGTTCTCAGGGAGGTTCATTCGCAAACACGAACAACCACTTCAACCGTATTTTTTCGGTCCGGGTTCAGCCGGTTATCCGGAAACGGGTTCATCCGGTTTCGAAGAGATAACGATTGCACAATATTCAAACCAATATTTCGGGGTATTTTCAGCTTGGTGTGTACTCCGAAGTTCGTATTTGGTTGCGTTGGCAAATACGCTGGTGGTGTTGAAAATGCGCCACGTACTTCAACCCTGCGGTGCCTACAGTAACATATATTGAAGTTAAACGGACGTACGTGTCGGAGGTGGGGCTGTAGTGAAAATCATTTCCACACTGGGCGGAAATAGTAGCACCGTTTGATGTTAGTACTTAAAGTCCAACGGCCCTTACTTTGACGTCTAGTACTTGATCTTGTCGACAATCAAGTGATACCATTGGGGTATCCAACGAGCCAGGGAAAATAGAATAACGTTCTATTAATAGCATTCCGCCACTCACTTCTGCTGTAGAACGCACGCCCTCGTGAACTTTATAACCAAGCTGGTTCTATCGGCAACAGCGAGGGGGCGTAGGCACCCAGCAATTTGTTTGCAATGTGTATATTGGCCATTCTTATGAGACCTTCGGAAGCCATAAATTCCGTTGCGTGTGTCCACCTTGTTTCACGAAAAGCACGTTTGGAAACCCACCCCCAAGGTGTAATATCTCGCGAGTCGCGGTAACATGCAGACCTAAAATCAATATTACACGCGAGTCCGCCGATGGTCTTCAACGGATTGGCAAATTAATAATGATGTCGTCGTGCTCGTTTTGGATCAAGACGATACTCGGTTCCTGTTGTAGCACGTTCAAGGTGATGGCAGCGGAAGTTTACGCAGTTGTTTGCGCTGATGTTTGAGGCTGTAGCCGGCTGGTCGTAGATACGTTAACTTAAGCACACGTATAACTGGTGCATGGTTCTGCGTTCTTGTTGCCCGCCTCATGGCGACCTTGGCCTATACATCATCAAGCCGCACCCGGTGCACGAGTTTACGTATTACTTGCCGATTGTCTTGTGTTACTGGCCAGAATTTGTTAGAAATTTCCAGGGCTGTTCGCGGGTCAGGTCAAACCTCACGGGTCAGGTCGGGTCGGGTCGGGTCAGCTGACCCGACCCGACCCGCGA
>MEHQ01000443.1:51731-186940 GCA_008828725.1 Saccharina japonica | reverse complement strand
GTACCGAACTTACCGAAGTGTCGGGTACCGGTATTGGAAAAGTACCGAACTTACCGAAGTGTCGGGTACCGGTATTGGAAAAGTACCGAACTTACCGAAGTGTCGGGTACCGGTATCGAAACAATACCGAACTTACCGAAGTGTCGGGTACCGGTATTTACCGTGAAAATACCCCCGGTATACTTCGGTACGTACCCTACCGAACACACCTTTGGAAGTTTCATATATTAATCTAAAAGGGCTACCGTATGGCCCTCCAAGACACAGATTGGGCTGTACCTCTCTCGAAATATAAACCATTCTTGGCAAAAATCCCAGACAGATCAAGGGTATGCGCGGATCTGAATCCCAGACACGCCACTAACGCTCCCCCTATATTGGAGGGAAGAACCGGACCGTTGTGATCCCAGGAAACAATAAGTCATTTTTTTTTAATTACCACCCCCCCCACCAGCGTAAAATAAATAGGGGTGGTATCTAAAACCAAGTTAAAAAAAGGGAACAAAAAACAAAAAACGAAAAAAATGGTTTTGGCTCATTTCGTCCTGTGATCACAGCGATCGTTTTTTTTTCATTCTGACCTTCCTACGAGTGTGGTGTCGTTTTCTGTCTTTTTTCTTACGCCCTTGGACAGATCGGAACATTCATAATGAACTTGTATCGCTAAATATTCCCCGGGGCTGTATTATGTAGCCACATTCTTCGTCTCCATTGGGCTCCGCAGCAGGTTTGAGTTACCCAGTGCCAATCATCCTGCGGACCAACAGCAGAGACGTTGCCCCTTGGGCACCTGTACGACGCCAAAAGGAAGGGCCTCGGCGAAGATTCGGCACGACTCAGTCAGCAGGAAGCGTAAAACAAGATATTTCGTTCGACCTTCTCGTGCGTCGGTGGCTTTCCAGCGTGACATGCCCACAACCCCACTGTGCCGTGCTACCTGAGGAAAGCTGCTAGATTCGTGCGAGTGCGACAACGCACCGTAGGACATATCACAGATAGCCAAGGAAGAGGCCGTTACGGAATCGGCGCTCTGTGGCTGGAGCAGTCGCTGACTTGTCGGGAAAACAAAAAGAAAAACCCAAACCGTATGGTCTCCGGGTATGTTTCGACACATTGACCCATACGATAATCGCTTGTGCACTTGAGAGATACATTCACTTGCACAGAGTATGGAGCCTATGCCTGGTGGTTTGGACACGGAATGTCGAATGTCAGTACAAACAACAGTGATTGGAAATTCGCAGGTACCGTTTAACCTTGTTCGATATTCACCACCAAAACCACCAGCCATTATGGCCAGCACCGGAAGAAACGGACGCGAACGAGTTTGAGAGGGCCGCGTTAGCGTCCCGGCACCGGTGAGGGTAACAGTATCAGTGCGTGGCCTTTTAGCGGAACCGAGCGCGCCCGGCAATAAGGCTACATGGTCAATAATTGAATCGAAATTGTCGTGAAAATGCCTTAAATCCGTGCAAGAAGAAGCGGTGGCAGCTAGGGTGGCAAGTTTTATCAAACAAGAAGAATAGTTCACCCCATGTGGCGCCCAGAAAGAGGGTTTACTTTCTCTGGTCGCTTTCGAGGTCATCGACTCTCGCAACGCACTACCAAGAGCATAGAGTGACGGGCTGCGATTGGTTCATCTACAGTCCAACATCAGGACCCAATCTGGCCAAGCCCGCTTCGGCGCCGGCATCGAAACCTCTGAGAGGAGAATGGTGGATGAATCTGATGCTTTCCAGCCAGAGTTTTGGGAGCTATCCCTGGAGTCAAACCTCACGGCCCCGGCGGGAACATTCCGCCAGGTTTGTGTGGGGATGACGTAGAGCCCCCTATTGCGCGGAATACGGTATACAATGAGGGCGTTTAGACCGCTTGTGGGGAACCTATACCTGAAAGCAAGGCAACATCGGGTTGGGGTGTCGGGGGAGGTGGTGCATGTTGCGTTACGTGCCCGGATACATAATGAGGAAGGCAACTGAATCGCTGAATCACCCAGTCAGCCGCGTCTAGCGTGTTCAACCTAGTACTACTGCGGAAGCCCATACTTGAGAAGGTGGCTGCCTCAACGCCAACGCTCGCGAGATTCGTAGCCAAGTGCTATGGCTAGAGGCCCGCTTCCGTGGTCTTCCAGGTGGACTCGGGAGAAAGGGCGAACCTCGGATGATACCGTGGGGTGCAACACGGAAACCCTGTGGGGTCGGCTCTGTTCTGCTTGCCACTACGACAGGTACTCACGAGGGTTCGAGAGGAATTCTAGTCGCAGGGGGTCGAAGCCTATGCATGCCTCGACGATATCACTAACACGACCGGAAAGATCTCACCCGGGACGGTGGGCGTTAGGCCCTTCCTTTAGCGAGAGTGAATAGCGCCGGGGATACACCTCAACCCGGTCAAGACGGTTACTTTGGCCTCGACGGGACACATTCCCACGCCAGAAGAGCTATCACTTTTGACAGGAGTACATGTCCGCATTGTGGGCGAGAGGGTGATGAAGATGGTTGGGGTAGCCGTTAGCGCTGACTAGTTTGCGATAGTGAGAGCCACAGGGACCGTGCGCGCAGGGGGGGGTCCAACAACTCGCACGCATGCTGGCACACATGCCGGAGGAACCAAGCGGCCAGCCTCGTATTCATCGACTCTATCGTACAACGAACGGCGTATGTCGAGCATGTGATAGACCCAAAGCAGTCCCTGCCAGCTTATCGACCGGCAGATAATGGCGCAGTGTAGATGCTCGAAAACCTTATCGAGTTCCTGGAATGGCGGAGGAGTCGTCGTTCCTCGAGGAGGGATGCATAGTGGAACAGTTCACACTGCTACCTCACCAACTTGGGCAGGCTAGCTGGTCAACGGGAGCAGGGGGGTCCGGATTATCGTCGACAGCAGTCCGTATCGGTAGGGGTATTGGTGGCAACGCTACCCTCAGTCTTGGCAGACCTCTCTGGCAGCCTGGGGGAGAAATTGCGGAGGAATCGTCAAGGATCAGAACTGGTGGCCAGTGTATAGGAGGGAGGGCGAGGCCTCCGAGATAATGGTGGGGTCGTCGATCAGGAGATGGGTGAGGTAGTGCCGCCCGCGGGGCTGGAGGGACAGGGCATTCTGCCCTTAGAAGGTCAGCGCGTCCGGGATCTCGGATCGAACGATGTTGGCAGCATACGAGGCTGAGATCACCAACTGTCGCAAACCCCAGAAAAACACTCGGAAAACCGGCCAACCGGGTGCAGGACGACCGGTGCGTCACATCTCTGGATAGACTCCATACCGATGCGCGCCCACCGGAGGAGGTTGGCCGTTTCGGAGAAAGCGAGACCCGCCAATGCGCAAAAGTCAGGCAGCGGAGCCAATCCGGACCAGGAGCTGCCGCAAGGTTGCGAGCGAGGCCGGTGGACGCTCGACGCGTCATACCAGCCCATAGGTTTGGGCGGCGATATCAGGGGGTCGAGGAGCACTTGGTGACGACGTGCCCTGCCTGTGGTGCCGCGGACACCAACGCTACATAAACGTTTATGCCACCACGGGGGCGCTCAGGAAAACCAACACCATCCGCCGGTCCACGGGACCCCCCGCTTCCTGAGGTGGATACCCGACCGCCACGAAGTGGAAAGGGGTGCCCCCTTTAACGCCGACTGGGACCTACGCAATGGCATTGTTATCGAGAGGGGGGGCATCGGATTTCCGACTCAGAAAGGATGATCATCGACACCACCTACCTACAAGGACCCCCAAGCGGGGGTTCACTTGCGTGCCGGAAGTCTTGACCGAGGCGGAGAGGGTGCTTCAACTTCTGAGGCGCGAACACGCAACCACTGCGTTGGCGTCGGACATGTGTCCCTTCCACGAGCGCAGAAACAGACTCGTCACCCTTGCGGTGGAACGCGTTCGGCGTATTCGACGGGAAGGCAGCGAATTCATCTGCTCAGAGTGCTAACTAACGTACTTGGTGCGGGGATATTACATAGTGTAACGGCATTTGGGAGTTTCACAGAGGAGGAAGTATGCGTGTTTCTCTGTGGAGCACTTGATGGGTTTGTGCGACGTCTATCACCCCCTTTACTTATTTTCTGTATCTTCTCAGGTTTCTTCTTGTTCCTAGGTATGCTTTGTTCCTTCTACGATGGTAATATATACCCGGTATACATCAGGAGGAGCTTCTACAGTATGTGTGGCTATCTTAAAACCGACCCCGAGTATCCCACCAGTGGTCATTTGAACATCCTCGACCGGCTGGCGACGAGTGTGTGGCCGAAGGAAAGGATGGGGGGGGGAGGGGGCAATGGCGAAGAAAGGCATCTGCTAGGAACGACGTTTTTTGCAGATAACTTCAGTGACCTCTCCCAGGCTTCGATTTCACGCCGAGTTCACCGTCACAAGCTCGAACTACGCGACCGATAAGCGAGGAGAGGGAGGGGGCAAGGGGAGGGAGGGCTGGTGCCGATGACGCAGGGTTGTCACATACACTTGCTGTAGTAGATTCCGCGTAAGGAAATATAAGAGTTGGACGGAAGAAAAGTATATTTGGGCCTAGAGTGGGGAAGAAATAAAATTTCGGGGATTAATTGCCTGGGGATTTTGCAGACCGGTCGTTGCGAAGCAATTGTTGTATGTACGCATGGACTGCTTTATCGATATGTTCATGAACAAGGGGAACACCATTTGGATATATTCGGCTCTTACTTGGTTAGATTTGATTGAAAGGCCCCGATCAAATGTGGCCCTTCCAGATTCAATTGAATGGCGAAACGCCGGATATGAGTCGGTAAAGTCATTCGTAGGGGATTGATTAATGTTGCAAGTTTCTCAAGTATGCAGGTACATATAGTATATTATATAATATTATTGATACGTAGGTATATCTATGGGAGGCGTGCTGCGATAGGGGTTGTAGGACGTTTTGGCTAACAAAGTTTCTGAATGACCTAATATTACAGGCTCCATGACCCAAAATCGTCGTGGAATTGCGTTTTTGTTTTTGGCAAGATTACTTTTTTTATTGTTTCCTACGCCATGGCCCATGGGATCGTTCGTAGGATTATCTCAACATAATACCTGGTATAATATAGCACCATACCTTACGTTATATCTGGTGGCCTATGTGTTAAACGTAAATTACATACATAAGAATACGCGTTGAAATTCAGCATATTTTTTTGTTTTTTTTGCCCATCCCATCTATTATCTTCGCACTTCCGTCTTTCTCCCTCCCTATTAATAGTCGTAACTCAGATCCGGGGTCACAAAATAGGCTCCTCTCCCTCCTCCCCCACTACGGTTCTTGGCTTTCACTTTCATCACGAGAAGATTTCAGCACTTTTTTCCCTCGTCAACTCTCGTCGAATTTTGCTGTTGAAAATTCAGCAATGTGAGGGTATTACCTGCTGGACGAAATTTATTTCTATTCTTGTCCCTCAACGCCACAACAAATCCCTAACCCTGACCTCAAACATGACCCAGAACGGACCAGAAAAGCGGGCGAGAGACGCCGCTGCGCCGCTTTTGTAACTCTCGAGAAAATGGCCAGAACATTCCAATCGCGGACCAATTTTATTTCCGAACTTCAGACCACAGGTGCCCAATTTCAAAAACAAACGCAAAATCACAAAATCACCCCTCCAAGACCATTGTCAACGGGTTGTATTTCGACACCTAACAAACTATCTAAAGTTGGTCAGAATAGAAAACAAAATCGGAGCACTGCTGTGATCACTGGACGATTTACGAGCACAAATCATTTTTATTTTTATTTAATTTTTTCTAAAAACCAATCACTTGGTTTTAAAGACCCCTTAAGCTGTGTCGAAAAAAACTGTTCGGCACGCCCTCGAATCAACTGCTGTGAGAGCGCCCTTATGGTAGCGTGGGTAGGCTCAATTCGACGCGAGTCGACGAGGAAACGATAAAAATGAAAGGCACGAACCATATACCGTATCCATATATACGAGTAGTGGGTAGTGGGGGAGCAGGGAGAGGGGCCTACTTCGTTACCCCGGATCTTAGGTACGACTTTTAGTGATATTATTATTGATGAAATAATAGGAAAGAGAGAAAAAAGAAGGGAAAAGAAACGAAAATGGATTTTCACGACATATTCGTACCACATGTAGTGCATAATTTCATAATTTCATAATCATTGTTTATTAAAGACATACATACCCTTTCGTTCACTATAAAATATATATATTTTGCATCTGACGACGGTGTATCTGTCCTCTGTGGGACGAGGCCCGCGGGCTATTCGGCAAGTTCGGCCCTCGAAGCTCAAACCTGGATGTCACCGATTCGGACCTTCACGACTCACGAATCTCGAGAGAGCTTGGCTTGGGGGCACCCTCTGCTACTCTGTGCTGGGCCACACTCCACGCTACAAACGGAAGACTCTGGCTGGTGTGTCGCTGGGCCTCTCTCTTGCTGGGCCTTGACAGCAGCAACTCCACCACGCATAGATAGGTGAGCCAAAGACGTTGTATATACATTCCACAGGCAGTGATGAAGTTGGAGTTGACCAAAACACCACAGTTATCAGCACGTGACGAGAGTATCTGAACGTACAGCAGTATTATTACGGGCTATAGTAAAGAGGACCAAATATTATTCGGTAAACCATGTAAACGTATAGGTTTTTGTCACGATCGTAGGTCCTATTTACTATGCCCACCATGTAATAGCACTACACTTCCTCTTTTTCGTGTTGCCTCGCCCGTGCAGCAGTTATTACCTGTTCCTCTTGGGCACGTGTGCTTTTCTTCTAGGGGCGATTCTGTCTCCCTGCGTCATTTGTATTCTGTTTCATTCAGAATTCGTTTTTTTTATTTTTTTTTGCCTTTTTGTGCTTATTTTTTGGTTCGGCTCGTATCGTTGTGTTCTCGTACCCGGTACGTTAGCATATCACTTTCTTTACCATTCCATTTGCGTTTATTTTGTTTGGTTTTTCTCTGTTTCACAGTCTGTGACCACAGAATTTGTATCTCTCTAGGATTAGGAATCAGGACAGGCACTGGGTGTACTGATGTGGTTGAGTAGAAAGAACGGGTTTAATGTGAAGACAACACACACGCTACGTATTATATATACGTGACAGCTCTTCAGAATTTAGCAGTTAATAATTTCAGGCTCGAATTTTAGACGAAACTAGGAACGTGGCCTATTTTATACTGAAAATAGTGAAAACGCACCCTACCTTACATACGAATTCAACCCTGGGCGGAATTAAGAGATTCTTAACTATTTTAATACTACTTTACACTACAGGACACCTAATAAGAAACAGGAAATCTGGCCCAAGCTGGATTTCTTATTTGAGAGAGGGTGCTTTCCACACTAATTTCAAGATTACGACTCCCGAATTTCCTATTTTCTTCTAAATCTCAGCCTGACTTTTTTATTAGTCTGTTTCTTGCTAGGTGTCCTGTACTGTACATGAGCACGGGACACCGAATAAGAAACAGGCCAATAATAAATCCACACGCTGATATTTCAAGGAAAATGAGAAATTCGAGAGTCGTTACCTTGAACTTAGTGTGGAAAACACCCCTATCTCAAATAAGAAATTCAGCCTGGACTCGTAACTTTCCTGTTTATTATTATTATCTTTGCCATCCGACAATGTGCAGCATGATCTTCAGCGTTGATCACTCATAAAATTCCCAAAAGCAGAAAACCACGGAAACCAAGGAAACCTATGCGTACAGTCTAACACCCTTCTTCTATGTCCGCTTCCCGCCAAGATTTATCCACAATACTCCATTTGTTGTCGTTGCTCCCTCCTTCTTCCCAGTATGATTAATATCATGAATGGGTGTCCTGCATTGCGTCGGTCGCCCCGATGGTCTAGAGGTAACCTCGAACGCTTCTGAACGTTGATGTCTGGAGTTCGAATCTCACGTGGGTCGGACTTTTGAGTTTATTTGCAAAAATAAATAAAAAACGGAATCAACTGCTGAGAGCGCCAATTAATAGTAGCGTGGGTAGGCACAATTCGATGCGAGTCGACGAGGGAAGGAAAGGCTGAAGTCTTCTCGCGATAAAAATGCAAGGCAAGAACCGTAGTGGGGGAGGAGGGAGAGGAGCCAACTTTGTGACCCCGGATCTGAGTTACGACTACGGAGGAGAGAGAAAGGAAGGGCGAAGATAATAAATGGGATGGACAAAAAAAAATATTTGGACGAGCAGCGATGTACCGTACCTGCTGACCCTCGCCCAGGGACGAAAAACGTATTCGTCACGAAGCGCAGAGGAAAATGACATTTCTTCCCTGCAAGTTCGGCTTGAACCTTGGGTCTTACGAGGAATCTAGATGGGGCAGGCCTAGTCGCAGAGGCGCCTGTCTTTAGCTGCCGCTGACGTTGAATAGGGCCTGACGCAAATAATCTGCTTTAGCACACTTGCTGCTGCGCTGCTGACGGTACTTTTTGCTTTTAACGATTGCTTTCGTCTTATTTTTAACAAACNAAAAAAAAAAAAACAGGACACTTACTAAGAAACAGGAAATAGGAAATAGTCCAGGCTGAAGATGCAAACGGATTTCCTATTTGAGAGAGCGTGCTTTCTACACTACTAATAATTCAAAGGTAACGACTCCCGAATTTCCTATTTATTTCCCTTCAAAATCTCAGTCTCAAGTTCTTCATTATCAGACTGTCGCATACTTCGTATTATACGACTCCTAGTTTATACCTGGTACAGCTGCAGACTCTGGTACAAGAACGCTGTTGGCACTGTGTGTGTGTGTTCTTCACATTAAACCTTCCTTTCTACCCGTCGACATTCAGCACACCCTGCATAGCGGGGACGATTGACAATTTATAAGTGTCTTCGCCCTCTTTTGCTCCCGTTCCCTCCTGTCAATAGTCATAGATCCGGGGTCACATAAATATGTAGGCTCATTTGCCCCCCTCCTCGCTACGTACAGCAGTATGTACCAAGAAATTTTCATTATATCCCGATAAGGGTCCAGCGCACCTTCTTCCCTCCTCGTCAAGTTGCGTCGGCAGTTCGCGTAATGTGGTTTGGCTTGTGTTGTGCATTTCACTTGCTTCACCCATTCATTTTCGGTATTTTTTCGTTTTTGTTTTTCTCTGTGTCTCGACTCCAGTAGCCTTTACCGCACCACTGAACTATTATCTAGGATAAAGTATGGAAATCGGGGAATATTGTATTATATACCTTTTAGTGTCGTTGACCAATTTTCGAAAAAAAAAAACGCCTGATTTTTTCGAGACGAAGCTCGTAAGGGTCGGGGCGGGGKCGGGGTTGGGGTTAGGGTTAGGGTTAGGGTTAGGGTCGAAAGTAGTGTTTTCGGCGTTTTTCGAAATATTCGGTGTCATAACACTGGAACCACACGCGGGCCACAACCAAGTCCCCGATTTCTATACTTTATCCTATATAATAATTCAGAATTGCGCTAAAGGCGACTCTGTATGTATTACGGGGGACCATAGTAAATACTAGTAAATAGGACCTGTGGTTCAGACAAAAACCTATGTATGTACATTTTTTTACCAACAATATTTGGTCCTATTTACTATGGCCCTCCGTAAATAGTATGTTGATATCTGTCAGTTCAGAGTGATGACACGTATTATACCAGGTACAACACACGCGTATGATACGTACGTACGTGCTGTTCGTACAAATGATACTTCAGTGATGCGGTTGAAGGCTACATACATACTGAACAGGATGAAGCCAGAATTCTGCTTGAAGCACTGAATCACAACTGAACAGCCTCTGAACAGCATTGCAAGCCGGATTCTTTTTCCGCACGCTCCCTGTCCACGGCGCATCGTTGCAGGAGGGAGACACCAACCACCAACTCCATCACCTACCCGACCAAACAACCTTCCGTACCTGTCGTCATTCCTTTTTCTCCTTCAGGCATCTCTCGTAGGGAGGGTGCATATACTTCAAAGGCGCGGCAATGCTTCGCCCGTCGTCGCTGCTGCCGGTCGGCCTATTACTGCAAATACTTCGGTTTCAGGGCACCGCAGGTTAGTTACTGCTGTAGTTTTTGATTGTGTTTTTGCAGGCGCAGGTGAAATCGACGACATTTGTTTTTTTATAGGATGTCGCATCTCCTCTGGGAGATAGCACGACACTTTTCCCCTTTTATTTTGTGATTCTTCTGTTTGGTTGCTTGATTCTTGATTTTTTTCAGTATGTTTACTTATATTCTTTCCTTTTCCCTTTTTTTTCTCGTTTTTCCCTTGCATGCACCTGGATTGCTAGCAGGGTAGGTCTTGCCTGTCGTATATGTTGTTGTTGTTATCTTCACATTAAACTCGTTTCAGTTGCTAATCCCTATAGTCTGATCTATCAAGATCACGGCCCGTGGTCACAAAAGTGCTAGAGCCATCAGAGAATCCTAAAGAACACGTACACTTAGCAGGGAAAGGATACACAAGTCCGAAGAGGTACACCTAAAATCCCTACAGCATGTTATGCGTGTCCAAAACTGAACTACACGCCCGCAATCTCAATTCGACTACAGCAGCATCGTCCCCCCCCCCCCCCCCCCCACTCTTTACCAATGAATTTGCCGACTACAGCGTAACTACTGTCTGAAGTGCTGTCTGTACAAAAACACACGGTAGGCGTGGGAACAAGATGGAGCACGCAGCTGCTGTCTGAAGTGCTGCCAGAATGACAGTCCGCGGGCACACAGTGAAAAAGAACAGCCAACCAAAGCCATCATGTCCATTGACAATTACCCGAATCTATCCTGAACGGTCTGTGTTAGGCACAGCATTATAAACATCGACACTGATTAGGAATCGTTCCACATTGAAGGGGTCGGCTCAGGGACCATGGGTAGGGGTTGGAAAAATATATATAGATTGTTCGCGCGAAGCGCGAAAAAAATATAAAGGCGTTTTTCTCGGGCGAGCTAAACTACAACACACTTAATAATAGTGAGCAAACATAAGAAACGGGAATGTTGGTCCAGCCATAATTTCTTATTTGGGAAAATATTTTATACTAATTTCAGTATAACCGCTCTCGAATTTCTTATTGCATGCCATATACCTGTACGTATTAATAGTGCATATTTTACCTGCACTCTGTATATATATGCCGTATACGAAGAGGTCGAGACTTGAACGTTAAAATCGATCTCATGTAAAAGTGTGTATCTCTTCGAGATAATGTCCGATTTCAAAACGGTTTTTCACGTTACATTATCTGGAACTTTGCGAATAGATTGGTAAAGCCGGTATATCCGTTTCATGTGAAGGATTGTGGAGGTGGCGTCACAAAACTTAGGCAAGAAAAAAAAACAAACGTGCTACGACTACAGCTATTAATAAATAGGTGCTCTAGAATGTATCTCTGGCGACTGGTGACACAGAACACATGATATACTCACCAAAACGTGTACTGGAGAAGTGATATGTCACATATGCTATGATACGCATAGATAGATGGAAAGTTGTGCAGTGATGTAACGACGACGTTCACTGCATTGTCCACAGCACACACAATGCACAAACAGTGCACAAACAATCTACGCCGCCCTCGGCCTCGTCCAAGAAAACACATTGCAATACAGCGAAAACACCGACGCGCGTCGGTGTTTTCGCTGTATTGCAATGTGTTTTCTTGGACGAGGCCGAGGGCGGCGTAGATTGTTTGTGCACTGTTTGTGCATTGTGTGTGCTGTGGACAATGCAGTGAACGTCGTCGTTACATCACTGCACAACTTTCCATCTATCTATGCGTATCATAGCATATGTGACATATCACTTCTCCAGTACACGTTTTGGTGAGTATATCATGTGTTCTGTGTCACCAGTCGCCAGAGATACATTCTAGAGCACCTATTTATTAATAGCTGTAGTCGTAGCACGTTTGTTTTTTTTCTTGCCTAAGTTTTGTGACGCCACCTCCACAATCCTTCACATGAAACGGATATACCGGCTTTACCAATCTATTCGCAAAGTTCCAGATAATGTAACGTGAAAAACCGTTTTGAAATCGGACATTATCTCGAAGAGATACACACTTTTACATGAGATCGATTTTAACGTTCAAGTCTCGACCTCTTCGTATACGGCATATATATACAGAGTGCAGGTAAAATATGCACTATTAATACGTACAGGTATATGGCATGCAATAAGAAATTCGAGAGCGGTTATACTGAAATTAGTATAAAATATTTTCCCAAATAAGAAATTATGGCTGGACCAACATTCCCGTTTCTTATGTTTGCTCACTATTATTAAGTGTGTTGTAGTTTAGCTCGCCCGAGAAAAACGCCTTTATATTTTTTTCGCGCTTCGCGCGAACAATCTATATATATTTTTCCAACCCCTACCCATGGTCCCTGAGCCGATCCCTTCAATGTGGAACGATTCCTAATCAGTGTCGATGTTTATAATGCTGTGCCTAACACAGACCGTTCAGGATAGATTCGGGTAATTGTCAATGGACATGATGGCTTTGGTTGGCTGTTCTTTTTCACTGTGTGCCCGCGGACTGTCATTCTGGCAGCACTTCAGACAGCAGCTGCGTGCTCCATCTTGTTCCCACGCCTACCGTGTGTTTTTGTACAGACAGCACTTCAGACAGTAGTTACGCTGTAGTCGGCAAATTCATTGGTAAAGAGTGGGGGGGGGGGGGGGGGGGACGATGCTGCTGTAGTCGAATTGAGATTGCGGGCGTGTAGTTCAGTTTTGGACACGCATAACATGCTGTAGGGATTTTAGGTGTACCTCTTCGGACTTGTGTATCCTTCCCCTGCTAAGTGTACGTGTTCTTTAGGATTCTCTGATGGCTCTATCCCTTTTGTGACCACGGGCCGTGATCTTGCTAGATCAGAATATAGGGATTAGCAACTGAAACGAGTTTAATGTGAAGATAACAACAACAACATATACGACAMGCAAGACCTACCCTGCTAGCAATCCAGGTGCATGCAAGGGAAAAACGAGAAAAAAAAGGGAAAAGGAAAGAATATAAGTAAACATACTGAAAAAAATCAAGAATCAAGCAACCAAACAGAAGAATCACAAAATAAAAGGGGAAAAGTGTCGTGCTATCTCCCAGAGGAGATGCGACATCCTATAAAAAAACAAATGTCGTCGATTTCACCTGCGCCTGCAAAAACACAATAAAAAACTACAGCAGTAACTAACCTGCGGTGCCCTGAAACCGAAGTATTTGCAGTAATAGGCCGACCGGCAGCAGCGACGACGGGCGAAGCATTGCCGCGCCTTTGAAGTATATGCACCCTCCCTACGAGAGATGCCTGAAGGAGAAAAAGGAATGACGACAGGTACGGAAGGTTGTTTGGTCGGGTAGGTGATGGAGTTGGTGGTTGGTGTCTCCTGCCTGCAACGATGCGCCGTGGACAGGGAGCGTGCGGAAAAAGAATCCGGCTTGCAATGCTGTTCAGAGGCTGTTCAGTTGTGATTCAGTGCTTCAAGCAGAATCTGGCTTCATCCTGTTCAGTATGTATGTAGCCTTCAACCGCATCACTGAAGTATCATTTGTACGAACAGCACGTACGTACGTATCATACGCGTGTGTTGTACCTGGTATAATACGTGTCATCACTCTGAACTGACAGATATCAACATACTATTTACGGAGGGCCATAGTAAATAGGACCAAATATTGTTGGTAAAAAAATGTACATACATAGGTTTTTGTCTGAACCACAGGTCCTATTTACTAGTATTTACTATGGTCCCCCGTAATACATACAGAGTCGCCTTTACCGCAATCCTGAATTATTATATAGGATAAAGTATAGAAATCGGGGACTTGGTTGTGGCCCGCGTGTGGTTCCAGTGTTATGACACCGAATATTTCGAAAAACGCCGAAAACACTACTTTCGACCCTAACCCTAACCCTAACCCTAACCCCAACCCCGKCCCCGCCCCGACCCTTACGAGCTTCGTCTCGAAAAAATCAGGCGTTTTTTTTTTTCGAAAATTGGTCAACGACACTAAAAGGTATATAATACAATATTCCCCGATTTCCATACTTTATCCTAGATAATAGTTCAGTGGTGCGGTAAAGGCTACTGGTCGAGACACAGAGAAAAACAAAAACGAAAAAATACCGAAAATGAATGGGTGAAGCAAGTGAAATGCACAACACAAGCCAAACCACATTACGCGAACTGCCGACGCAACTTGACGAGGAGGGAAGAAGGTGCGCTGGACCCTTATCGGGATATAATGAAAATTTCTTGGTACATACTGCTGTACGTAGCGAGGAGGGGGGCAAATGAGCCTACATATTTATGTGACCCCGGATCTATGACTATTGACAGGAGGGAACGGGAGCAAAAGAGGGCGAAGACACTTATAAATTGTCAATCGTCCCCGCTATGCAGGGTGTGCTGAATGTCGACGGGTAGAAAGGAAGGTTTAATGTGAAGAACACACACACAGCAGTGCCAACAGCGTTCTTGTACCAGAGTCTGCAGCTGTACCAGGTATAAACTAGGAGTCGTATAATACGAAGTAATGCGACAGTCTGAATAATGAAGAACTTGAGACTGAGATTTGAAGGGAAAATAGGAAATTCGGGAGTCGTTCGTCTTGAAATTAGTGTGTAGAAAGCACCTCTCTCAAATAAGAAATCCTTGCACTCAGCCTGGACTTCATTTCCTGTTTCTTATATAGTGTCCTGTTTTTTTTTTTTTTCCTCATGTAGGATGTACATCCCGTATGAGGGGGACACAATCTGAGGCTGTAGAATTCAGGAAGTGTGTGTCTATTTGTGGGGGAAGAAATAATTTAAATTAAATTAAAATTAAAATTAAACAGTCTGAAATAAACGTACCAGGTATACTATAGTGTTCCGACGAGTTTACGTGATTATATACAGAGTATGTATGTAGGGGGGGGCGGCCATTCGAGACAATAAGGCGGTCAAAATTGGCTTCACACGGCACGAGATGCGAATAGGGCGGCTACCGCCCTATATATAGCAGCGTACACTATATAAGGCGGTAGCCGCCTTATTCAGGGCGGCTACCGCCCTATCCACAGCCCATTTTCCCCTCCACATCAGTCTTAAACATCGCTCTGGTTATTCTGCGTTTGAGCCGTGATATATATATACACAGCAGTACAGCACCCATACGTGTTAAGAAACAGAAAATCTTGTCCAAGCTGGATTTCTTAATCGAGCGGGGGTGATTTCCACACTAATTTCAATTTATCAACATATAAATTTCTTTTTTTCCCTCTAAATCCCAGCCTGGCTTTCTTATTAGCCTGTTTCTTACTTTTATTAATATAGGATGAGGCGGGATGAGGGAGGCATATTTCAAACTACTGCTGTAGTCCACCATTAGGCGGGAAAATCCCAATTTTTTTCTTTCCCCTTGCACTCACACTCACCAGGTGCACTGTGGAAGACTCTACTGTTTTTGTCAGCAAGGACAGAGTTGTTCTGAAATCTGACTACTACTACTGTACAACAACCAGTGTGTGTGTTCTTCGCATTAAACATTCCTTTCTACCCATCGACATCCAGCACACCCAGTGTCCGTGCCGATCAGTAGTATGTACATCCTCCAATTATTCGTAGCTGTACCTGCCGTCTCTCCCAGTCTCTCCTACCGATTTAATTTATTTCTAAAACAGAAATTGTTTTGCCACTGTAAAATTGATTTATTTTGACAAAACACTTACGTATTCTCTCTTCGCTTTGCTATTGCTCAGCTTTCAGATGCCAAATTAGATGCCGGACTCGGGCAGCCCTTGTGAAAAAATAAACATGTACGACTCGTACGAGGTATACGGCAGTAGTATATATGGAGCCCCATGTATGGTAGTTATTTCCCGGGTGTAGATATCCCGACCTTCTATATACGACGTACCAGTATGTATGATATCATATGAATAAAAGTGAAAGTATCGTATACAGGTACAATGGGGTTCCGCCGGCGGCCTTATATGGGCCGCCGATGACGCTATATAACCCGCAGCTTAAAGTGTGAGTGAAAATTTAAATTTACACTAAACGGCCGTTTTGCGATGCCAAGTCCTACAAGGTTGGGTGAGACACAGAGTATCCCTCCAGGCCCATACTATTCCCCCAAGGGCCCAGAGGGAAATCTATCCATCAATCCCTGACGACCGCAATACAGATTGTTGCAGATAAGGCTTTTGCAGCTCGAGAAGTGACAGCTACAGTAGTAGTTGCTATGAGATGCCAACGACCCGTTCGGTGCCTGCTGATGGGCACTGATCAACGCCGATAGCTATCGTACGTAGGCCACAATCAAATAGCATCAATACTGAATGAAAACACTGTTTGTTGTTTGGCCCCGACACTCCCGTGACGCAACACTCTCGGACCGATGCAGCAATCGTCCCCCAAAAACATAACACGCCAATAGCGAAGGGGATCATATACCGATCTGGGTAAAATTATTATACGCCTAAGCAAGCAAGTGCTTGTCTTGTCTCCGGCACTGGTGGGAAAGTTATCTGGAAAACCGTCCCAAACCGAACCGTCTCAACCGCTCGCCAGCGATAAACCGAAAAACGATCAAGGCATTAAAAACATCGACAAATATATATATATATAATTTCACGGTCAACTCCCGGCACGAAAAAACACTCCTCTTGATGTCTTCCAAAGCACAACAATGTCAATCACATTAAGAGAGAAAAGCTGTTGATTACAGTACTATTGAGGGCTTGACACTATGTAACATCAATTTCCCACCCGTAATGTCTACATTTCAGTTTTGGTGCCGCCGCGCCGGTACACGAACTGCCGCGGTTTAATCCACGAGCACGGATTGGAGGGTGTGCACTATCGGGCACCCGTTTGGCCTAACGGGTGCCAAATAGAAGGCGTTTCGTACAAGTGAAGGAACGACTTGTATTGGCCGTGGCCATTTTCTTGGTTCCAGATGAAAGCGCCCCACTTTACGGTGAAAGGCCGACGGAACACTTGTATGCCGTACAAGCTGTGCTCCAGTGCCTGACTTGCCGCGTGTATGCTATCGCCCCCCCTCCGCCTCCCTCCCTTCCCCCGACGATCTTTCGAGACAGGTATTATCGTTGAATTGTCAGAGATTTTGCAGGTTGGAGAAGATTTCGCTCATGGAGAATACGAGGATACAATGTCCGCCTCCACTCTCGAGGAGGACTTTAACGGCATAGACCCAATCGACGCGGACTGCCCCGCTTCGGGGAAATGCATCGGGCTGTTGACTAGGGTGAGAGTCCTCGCCCCCTTCGGCTTAGTTTGTGGTTGCCTTTTATCCTAGCCCCCCCTCCCGCCTTCGCGCGTCGGCTCCCTTTCCGCCAAATTCCGTACGAGAGGCTATTGTGTTGCTCTAAACGTGTACATCCGTTGCGAGGCTGGCAACGCGCGTTGTTCGTGTGCCTGACCGACCACGGATGACGCATGCTACGATAGAGGTGCACCATGTTTTTTCTGAGCTCCTCCCTTAAGGAGCGTCATACCTCACCGAAAAAATGATTTTGGAGGAAAATAAAAGTTCTGCCGGATGAGAAATATCATGACCGAAGTATTCTCTGAAACAGTATTTGTCACAAAAAGGAAAGTCCGACGAATTTGGGTTAAGGAGCCCGATCGTTCAGAAAAAGATTCAGCCAAAAACTGCTACCTCAGCCGTAGCACGCGTCTGATGACCGTAGGTACGAAGCTATTTCATGCCAGGTACGCACTTGATCCTTGTTATGATGGCCTAGCTTAAACCCCCGCATCAAGAATAGTGGAAGTCTTATTATTTTTTGTCGGATTTTACGTTTCTTTTCGTCCATTAGCACATATTCGCAAGCCAGGAATCGTGTTGAGATCTCTCTTCGGCTCTTTCTATGTACTCCAATTTCTGTAGAAACCGAAGGTATCACGCTTCGCGTGCGCACCGTTTCCTCAGCTCGTTGACTTGCATCCCGGGTATAATAAGCTGACTGCATGCTCCCTTCGGTAGGTTCCTGCTCAAGAACGTGTATTGGGACTTTTCTATACATCAGAACAGACACATAGGACGATCGAAGTGAACTCACGCGTCGTAACGGTGTATCAATTTCAAGCGATTCCCGCCGCCACCCAGCCGGTCAAGCGCGTTTGTTTTCAGGGAAGCTTGCTCTGCCTCGGGTCTGATCGATGCATTTTCCACTTGGGCGCTGCCTTCAACTCACCTGCGCATCTCTTCCGCAGGATGGGTCGTTAGGGCTGGACTCCCGGTACGGTTGCACCAAGCCGTTTGGGTCGTCGTCCGATGATTCCCGGAACGCCTGCGGCGTCTCCTACGTTCTCGACGCGTTCCAGGAGAGTCTGGCTATCGCGTCGGTGAAAATAGGTGGGCAGGGCCTGTGGCAGGGTACTATGGCTGACGTCTGCGGCGGTGCTGCAACTTGTGTAGCCGTATATAGCCTATGTGTCCCAAAAAGCGCTATCTTCCAAGACGTCGTAGGAATCTCAATGTCGCCGGTACAACGGAAGTTTGGAAAAAGTCAACAAGTTCGAGAAACGTCAGAATGCTATTAGCTTGGCTGCGTTTATACTCACAAATTAAAATATTTTTTTTATATATATATATACATGTGTGTTGGGTCAGCCAGGACAGCATATTGATTTGTAAACTCTTGCATTATGACGATATTTGGTAGCGTCGGTCACCACCATACCCGGCAGCGATTCGTACCACTCGCCTACCCAGCACTACTCAGGTTTGAGGGCTGTACTGGGGGAAGCCCGTAGTCACCTTCATTTCCACGTGCTTCCTAGGACTCTTCACATAGGGTGCATGTTTCAACTGTAGACATGAACGTTGATATCACGGGTAAACATATCGCAGGTGGGTGGACACGTTCCATGGCATGAATGAATAACCCCGGTGTGGACACATCGTGTGTCGCAGGAAATCAACCCTGACGCATCCCGCCGTGTAGGTCATGCCCTTTTTCTGTTTAACTTTCGAGGCAATTACTTATGACGGACCAGGCTTCGAGTGGGCAACTGGCGGGTAGTATGCTCACATTTCACTACGTCGTATTAATATTGTTTTAGGGGCTGGCGCGTAGAAATCTCGTCCTCGGTCGAGATGCGCGAATAAACGTCTTCGAAGTCATGTTATGGGTGAGATATTGACCTCATGTGAGAAGGAGCGCAGAACAATAAGCCGGCACCCCTATAAGGTGGACTTTTCCCTCTCTTTGACAGCGCTCCACCCCGACAGCATCAGCACGCTCAAGATCGAGGTGGGCGGAGAAACTGCCGTGGAAGAGTGGGAGGCAACGCCTGGATCCGCCGAACTGCAAGAGATCCCTGGTCTTGAGGGTCTCGTAGGCACTGACCTAGAGATCACTGGCGTGATGGAAGAGGGAGAGTACTTGGCCATATTGGAGGTGCGGGCAATATTTCTACGACATATACTGGAATCTCGGCCTTCACTCCACATGGCGCACCGCAGCAATCCAATATTGATGGGCTACGCTAGACATGCCGTCCTTACGTTTGCAAGTATAGGGCGGTGGCCTTTTGAAGCGATGCATCAAACAATTTTAAAAGTGTTAGTCGTGTTTCAGTTTGGCAATAACAGACTGCACGTAGCTCGGGGTTCCGCAAACACAAGACGCGTGCTTCGATAGAGATATCATTTTTTGGCTGTGGAAATGATTTCTGAAATGATCGAGCTCCTTAACCCAAAATCGTCGGACTGTCATTATTGTCATTATTGTCATAATTTTGTTGCAATATTGTTCCTTGTTTGCTTCGGCGATGAGATTTCCAACCGGATAGCACTTTTACGTTCCTCCCTTAATGATCACTTTGGGGTGAGGTGTAGAGCTCTTCAAGTAACCACCCTTCGAAGGCAAAAACATGGTGCACCTCTATCGTAGCATGCGTCACAACGTACTATGGTAGCTCATTCAATATGTAGCTTAACTCAGAGTTTTTGTTTTGTAAGCGTTCACTCCTGTCTGTTGAGACTCACCCCACGGTAGTTTCGGGGTTGCAGTTATTGTTTTTTGCCTTTTAAGGCGACGTTTTCTTACTATCTCTTAGTTTACCCCTTCAAGTGAGCAACCACCTCGGTTAGTATGATATTTTGTGATTACGTTTTTTTGAAGACTACGCGTAGCGCATATAAATGTTAGAGTCGAGTTGTGCCGACAGAGCCTCCTCTTCGAAGTCATGTTTCGGCCGAGACATTGAGCTTAGCTTACAGGTGAGGAGCGCAGAAAGTAATCCACCACCACCCCTATATGCGTACCGTGGGATTGCTCCTCGAACAGGTTAAAATCTACGTCACCGTGGATGAGGTGCCGGTTGTCGGAACGTCCGCTAGCACGCGAACCTCCATCACCGCTGCGGCCACCACGGACGCCTCATCGGCCATGAACACCTTGGTGAGGCAGAACGTTCGCACAAGCACGCCCCTCGTCTAAGGGTGCAGTTAACCATTCCCACTTGACGCGCGTAATACGATAGAGATAACGCATACGTTTTGGCTCAAATGCTTTCGGAATGGCGATGCCTCCTTGACCAAGCATCGTTGGAATTTCATTCTGCCTTGGTGTTGGCAATTGTTGTTTTCGCTGTGACTTTAGGCCATATGGGATTGCTCAACCGGGTATATAGCATTGTCATTTCCCCCCAAAATCAGTTTTTAGATGACTACTGCAGGTATAAAGCTCCCTCCTCAAGTGACCACCCTTAGAAAGTAAATGGTCTGTATGCAGGTGCACCTCTACCGTAGCCGCTCCTCCACTCCAGGGTGGAAACAAATGTCGATTGTGTTTTTTTCCATATTTACTAGTAGGGGGGGACATAGTAGTCAAGGCCCAATATGTGCTTAGTACAAAAATGTGGAATATATGGGGGGTTTTGTTTATGTGATGTGTCCTGGTTACTACCCCCCCCCCCCCCCCCCCCCCGGTAATAGTTTGGCCCCTGAAGACACCCGGGATACACAATGCTTGGCGCACAGGACGGCGATGCAACCGATTCTTCTTCGTGGACATGCTCGTCGGGGGAGGTGTGCGAAATCACCTACGATCTGCAGGTCCCGGAGTCGCTCGAGCAGCTCCGCATCGGTGAGTTGCACGGCCACTTCGAAGTAGAAGGACGGAATAGTATGGGCCGGGGAACCCATAGTCCAGTGTTCTCCACTCGACGACTGTGGAGGACCTCCAACCACAATATAACTGCCGATGGCCGGGGGCTGTGCAACATTTTCGCACCAAACGTTTCAGCGGGCTGTATGTATAGGCAAGTAACACGCTAAAACCAAAATGTTATGCTACCCGAAGTGGTTCGTCTAGCACCAATATGTCATATTTTGACCCCACACTGTTGCCCTTCCAGCGTTCTCCGAAACCACGGACGCCGGGGGGGTGCTCAACGTCATGGCGGCCGGCGAATCCGGCGTTTATTCCACGGTGCGCTCGGGGATCGAGGCGGGTGGCCGCCCCCTCGGCAGCGACGGTTTGCAGACCTTCGGCGGCATGCGCGCCCTAGCACGATACGTGAAACTCGAGGTGGTGCCTGCGAGCGGCGGAAGCATCGTCATCAACGAGGCAAGTGCGTGTAGTCAGGGCCCTGGGTTCCGGTTGCCACACATACCTGGCTTGAGGTACAGGTACATCATGAAGTTCTCGTGGGTACTTTTTATCGGCGAAAATGACTTTGGTAATAAGTTGCACAAAAGTCTCCATCAAAATATCGTCTCCTGACGTCGTCTCCACACTGGCTCAAGACATTGAGTAATAGTTTTCACACCAACCCATACTCCCCCCTTTACATCTGACTGCCTGTTATTTGATGCTATTCCCCTCACAGCACACCCCCAACCTGAAACTTCACAAACCCGCATCGCCGTTGTTCTTAAATGCTTCCTGTCAGTACTTGTTTCATGCATGCATGTCGTACATGGAAGTTGGCCTACTGTTAGAAGCATCCATCACGCTCGTCATCCTCAAATGGTGTCCTAACTATGTTGGATAGTTGTCCGTCAGTCACCAAAACGTTGGCCATACAATATGACGGTCGGAGGGTATGGGCTACGATAGAGGTATACTCTCGAAAAATTCATGATTGTATCACTCGCGAGCTCCGTCGTCGGGTTGCGGGGAGAGGTACCGTTCCGTCTTGGCAGAGAGAGGCGTCCCATGCAGGTAACTGTACGAACTACTGTGGCCTTGGGTTCATCCACGCACGGCTAATTGCGTGATGTTCCCGTGCTCACTACGTGGCCTCAGGTGGAATTTCGCGTGGGAGACGTTGCTCCCGTGCGTCCCGTGTCTGAGCGGAAGTGGCTGAAGCCTACCGGACCTCTACCGCTCGCAAGCACCTCCAACTACGACATCAGGGGGGCTAGCGACGGAGGGTGCGACTCCCCCGCCCACTTCGAGGGGTGCCAAGTCTACTACATGAAGGTAATTTGAGCGTATCCTATCTGCAGATTATACGAGGAAATGGTGTATCTCCAAAAGGCTTTCGATCCCCGAAGTACACGAGTAAGACGTAGTTCGTTCACTTTCGGATGTCCCGTGTACACGCCACATGACGGCACGGGCTTACATACCATTGACTTAAACCACGGTTACATCGTTCTTTTCTAAACCTTGGCCTCGGAAACAGCAGCCACCTTTTCACTTTACGGCTGGCACAATTGCGGTGTTACAGCTGTTTCCTCTTAGGATGCAGCGTCCGTGGCCCCGGCGGGCTTTCTATGCTGGTTGTACCCGCCTCTCGGGGCTGAAACGGGGCGCGTGCTACGATATCGATAGCAAAGTTTGGGCTGATTTTTTGTTTTTCGGAAGGACGGTGCTCCTTAACCCAAATTCGTTCGGAATGTCAATCTCGTGTTGCGATATTTTTCGGTGTATGCCGATACACGGGGGCAGTGTTCGTCGGGTAAAACGTTTTCCCTCCAAAAACAGTTGTTCGGGTGAGGTGTGCTGTAGGCCTACCACCCTCAGAACAAAAGCATGGTGCACCTGCATGCAGGATACCGTAGCGTGCGCCACGGTCTCTTCCACTCGACACGAAACGCATACATACCTGTGTCGCTGCTGTGGGGACTACTGTAATCCCACTGCTGTATTCAACAGAAGTTGCACTTCTTGGCTCGAGCATTTTATCTGAACCGGTTGACCTCTTCTAGGAAGCAACTACAGCAGTACCGGTCACTGCTGTACGACTTGTAGTATGTTACCTGGTGCTGTTTTAGCGAGTGTACGATTGTATTTCAGCAATACATACATACGTGTGCGTATATTGCGCGTCTAGAAATGTTGGGTCGGGGAGTTGTGCGGAAACAAAAAACTTCTTCGAAGTCACGTTTACCTGGGGTACATGATGAGCTCCTCACAGTGAGAACAGCTCAGGGGATAAGGCGTCACCCCTACATGCCGTGGGATTGCTCTACTGCCGCCATTGGGTGAGGGTCCTCACCTGATCTCTTAACGGGTGCTACGCTACTCTAGGGGGGGGGGCGGCATATTCACTGTAGGTTCTTCTTGTGCAGCTGGCCACCAGAGCCACTCGGTTGGGGTGTACTACTCAATTCATGTTGCATTCTTTACAGTGCACTTCGTCCGTATGTCTGCTTTCGTTTCGCGATATATACCGCTGCCATGGGAGTTTTTTGTTAGGGGGGGGAGGGGTGTACTCATATCGTGCACGGCCGTAGTCGTATGACCATAGACCCTCACATCTCTACAATGCCGGGACGGAGCACGTTGGGTTTTCACCAACCAGGCAGACATTGCTTGCACCAAGCGCGAAGCGCCGTGAGGTATTGGGCGAGTCGCATGGAGGGTGAGCTGCATCCTGCTAAGAACTGCCTGTGAGGCGGACTTGCATATGGACGCCAGCCTCCAATGAAATGATTTAATATCTGGTGTGGCCACTTTCAGAGACAGCAATGGGTATCACTACGTATCTGCCTCGTGGGTGCCTTACCATATACGCACTACGTGATACGATCATTCCCCTTGTGCGGAGATGAGGTTATCAACCCCGCACAAATGATCTCCTCGACCGCCAGCATGGGTGACCGCAACAAAAAAACAAGAAAAAAACGGTACCCTGGTTGTCGAGCTCACGCAGTGAGAGGCATGTTTTACAGCGTCGTCGCCAGGCGACACCAACCCAACCCATAAATATATATTAGATATAAGGGGGGTTAGGGGGGGGGGTGTACTCATGTCGTGCACGGCCGTAGTCATATGACCATAGACCTTAACAAACTATACCGAAGTGTGATTTTTATGAGAGGTTCGAAACACCCGCCCGAATGGCCTCAAGGTCGTAATAAACATATTGGCACCATACTTCCCATACGCACCTCGTAATAGAACGAGCGATTGATTAAGTACATCAAGCCTGCAAAGATGATGTTGGACAACAAAAGCGATCTCACTGTTACAATTTTTTTTGTGTTTCTTACAACTCTATGCCCTGCCTTCTATTCACGACACAACTATTGTATCTGATTTCATCCTGTTGTTACGCAGGACGGAGACATGGACTCTCGGTGGGCGTGTGGACCGCTAGCGGCCGGATCAAGGTCCTTCCGTTTCGGAACGTGCAGCGTCAGTATCAGCCTGAACCACTTCCGCTACATCCGTCAAATCCAGATTGGTGAGCCTCCATCCCCTGCCCTGCCCACAAGCGTGTGGTCTTGACTTGCTCCGCGGTGGGAAAAGTGTGTGATCGATTGGTCGTTGCAGCAACACCGTTCAGCAGTGTATCGCGCCCGAACTTCTGTTTTATTTATTCGCTGACTTGGGTGCTTCTACCGTTTTACGTTTTACAACCCCCGCAGCGTTCGGCCTTGGTGATGAGCAGCACGACGAGTTCAGCATCGAGGCGGAAACTGCCCAGGGTTGGATGGTGAGTTTGTGTAGAGCCCCACGACGGTTTTGAAGTGGCTCTGCGGAAGGTAATGCCGCAAATTACGCGACTGCAGGCTTGCTGCTTCGTGATGCGTAGCTTTTTAAGAATCAGCCCTTCAGCAAATGGGCCGCGCAAAATTTGTCTTACAGTACGTAGCACCGAGGTGGCACACGGTGACTGACGTTGGTACCGGAAAGCGATGCGGGGAATCAGCCGGAATCTCAGCGAAGCACCGACCGAACTAGACTACCTTAGGCGAAACGGGCCCCTTCTTTGGCACTTAGACTGCCTCTCGACTACAGTAGCGCACGCAGTCTACAACGGGCGATATGCACGTGTGCACAGCAGTGCAGACGTAAGGCCAGGTCTACAGAGAAGTACTGAGCCTCAACAAATGTTTAATTACGCGAAAACAAATATACGGGGTGGCCGCCATTGATCTACCCGAGGCAGTGATCACCGGTGTGGGTCCGTCGGCCGTGAGTTGCCTAACCCAAAACAAAACATTGCTGTATCCCTTTTGAGACCCGCGTATCAATCGAGAAGATGTGCATGTTTCAGCTGGGGCGTTCTGAACATGTTCCTTCGGGTTGGGCGGATTCAAAATAGAACTGCCCCCCGGTAGTGGTTTGGGGGCAAACTACTGCTGTGCTTCGATCAAGAAGTTGGAAACACTTTCCGGTACGTGCACGGATGCTACTGCGGTATATAGGCGCAGTACCTTTCCGCCTCATGGGGCAGATTTTTCTCACTGACTATGTGTATGCTCCTTAACCCAACATCGATGGGATACCGTTATCAAAAGTGTTTCTTACAATATTGTTCGTGACATACGAAGTATTAATACCTATAAATGGGCTTCGGGGTTGTTCATCGATTTTTATTTTTATTTTTATTTTCTGAAAACTCTGCTTTTCCTTGCTAATAGTATAGATCCCCTCCTGCGAGGAGTCGCAAGAAACGGGAAGCCTTACTACCCCTATCGTATCCATGCATCGGTAGCAAATCGGGTAATTTCACTGATATGTTTTGTGTTTCGCCCCTATCGGCAGCCCTGGCGCGACAGGTACTAAACGCTTCGCCGCGAACCCTTTTTTTTGTTGTTTTGTGCCCATGCATGTGGATTCACTGCGCCCTTCGTCTACCCGATGTGATGTGCCTGGTGCCGTTATCGTGCCAGACGGTGGTGGCTTCAGCAATATCCTCTGGAGATACCACCGACTACCAGACGTTCAACGTCGGCGTTCACGCCAGTAACCTCAGGCTGACACCCAAGTTCCAGCGATTCAACCAGTGGTTCAGCGTCAAAGAGGTCAGCAATCCGTCGTCTAGCCTGGGTAGCCGCACGCTCTTTATTCCCAGGTATAGGTGCAGGTGACAGTACTGTACCGCACAAGATTAGATACCGGAGACACGGACTTGCCGCGCGCGGAACAATATGTGAGGTGTGTCATGTTTTCGTCACGCAACCAACGTCAGGCGAGTGCTTCCCAACTGCGAGTGGCGGCTACTATGGTAGCCAGGGGCACAGCCGTACAGGGCGTGGCTGTATATCGGCCCAGGGAACATGCGTGGCCCCTCCCGGCTGTTGCGGTCGCGCCCGTTTCACGGCGAGGTGATCTTTTTTTATTTTGGCAGGGGGTCACAAGATGTATCTAGTTTCAACCACCTTCGGCAGAGGAGACAGACGAACGCTGCAAAGCTTTGGATGGCCTTCTCGCGTTCGTACCGATTTGTTTTTGGGCAGCTCGTGTTGAAAGTGGCGACACCATTAGTAGTATATACCAGTACGAGCTTAGCACTGCTGCAGCATAGGGAGACGTGGACCGATGGCTCTGCTAAAGAGCATCTTATAGCCATTACTGACGCATGCTACGATAGAGGTACACCGTGTTTTTTTCTGATCTCCTCACTTGAGGAGCGTCATACCTCACCGAAAAAATGATTTTCGAGGAAAATATAAGTGCTTCCGGATGCGAAATCTCATCACCAAAGTATCCTCTGAAACGTATTTCGTCACAAAATGAAAGTCCGACGAATTTGGGTTAATGAGCCCGATCGTTCAGAACACGATTCAGCCAAAAACGTGCTACCTCTACAGTAGCACTAGTCTACTGATGTTTCAGACGATTGTTTTCTCTCTTTTGGGTCTGCTCAAGGAGGGCAGGAGACGCAAGAGTCATCCCAAAATATCGAAAATACCAATAGCGGCACACGCCCCGCAGGGGAGTGTTACATGGCGCGTTGAGGCATGGTAGGGGCGTTGACAGTTTTGGAGGAGATAGCGAAAAGCCAACCGCACTAACTAATATTGACCAAACCATAAACCCTAAGGTGTCGGGATGCAGCCTAGACGCGCTGCTTGGGAGGCGAAGACGTAACAGAGAGGTGTAGATTAAGACCAAAGCGAGTGCTACTCGTATGTGAGGGGTGTTGTTGTAACGCTCCGCGCTCAATCGGCGCGTGCGTGCGCTCCCCTCGTGCGCGTCGATGTGCATCGCCACTGAAGAAGCTCTCAAAATTTATGCCGATTCACCCCAGGACAACACCTCAAGAAGACACATATACTAATGTCCCTCCTCCTCTTGTGCCGCCGCGTGGTTTTTGCTTTCATGCAGATGATCATCCTTGAAAAAAGAAAAAACGACTTCATTGCTGGAACCGTGCCGGTCTTCTCCGTTTCGGAGCGATTTGTGAGTGGACAACGCGCATCCGACCCCCGGCGTGTAAAGAGGTTGGGGTAAGGGGCACGACTGCGGAGTGCCTCCGCAGATGTTTGGAACCCAGCATAACGTATGATATCAATCCGTGAATTCGAATCATGTGGAACCCGCCCCCTTTAGGAGCTTGACACTACAGGTACTTTGTACCACCCTGATCCAAAATGTAAGAGGCTTCTTTATCGTAACATTCAAATCCAGTGGGCCTTGTATTTCGGGTCGGATATAGGTAGGCGTTTTTCTGCGAGGTTGGAGCACTTTTTGGCCGATTTTTTTTTGTCTGAACGACGGTGCTCCTTAAGCCGAAGTCGTCGGAATCTCAACCATTCTTGTGGTGCGCAATATCCCCTTTTATACGTAGGCTGTGGTGATTGTTCGTCGGGTAGCGCTGTATTTTTCCGTCCAAAATCAGTGGTTTGACTACCGCAGGTATAGAGGTATAGAGCCCTTCAAGTGAGGAGCCCCCGGAAAAAACACTGTATGCAGGTGCACCTCCACCGTAGCATGCGCCATATGTACGCATTTAGCTGCGAGGTTGGAGCAGGCCTCACTTCCCTCGGCTTCGGCTAACGCTNTCCCGGCACGAAAAAACACTCCTCTTGATGTCTTCCAAAGCACAACAATGTCAATCACATTAAGAGAGAAAAGCTGTTGATTACAGTACTATTGAGGGCTTGACACTATGTAGCATCAATTTCCCACCCGTAATGTCTACATTTCAGTTTTGGGGCCGCCGCGCCGGTACACGAACTGCTGCGGTTTAATCCACGAGCACGGATTGGAGGGTGTGCACTATCGGGCACCCGTTTGGCCTAACGGGTGCCAAATAGAAGGCGTTTCGTACAAGTGAAGGAACGACTTGTATTGGCCGTGGCCATTTTCTTGGTTCCAGATGAAAGCGCCCCACTTTACGGTGAAAGGCCGACGGAACACTTGTATGCCGTACAAGCTGTGCTCCAGTGCCTGACTTGCCGCGTGTATGCTATCGCCCCCCCTCCGCCTCCCTCCCTTCCCCCGACGATCTTTCGAGACAGGTATTATCGTTGAATTGTCAGAGATTTTGCAGGTTGGAGAGGATTTCGCTCATGGAGAATACGAGGATACAATGTCCGCCTCCACTCTCGAGGAGGACTTTAACGGCATAGACCCAATCGACGCGGACTGCCCCGCTTCGGGGAAATGCATCGGGCTGTTGACTAGGGTGAGAGTCCTCGCCCCCTTCGGCTTAGTTTGTGGTTGCCTTTTATCCTAGCCCCCCCTCCCGCCTTCGCGCGTCGGCTCCCTTTCCGCCAAATTCCGTACGAGAGGCTATTGTGTTGCTCTAAACGTGTACATCCGTTGCGAGGCTGGCAACGCGCGTTGTTCGTGTGCCTGACCGACCACTGATGACGCATGCTACGATAGAGGTACACCGTGTTTTTTTCTGATCTCCTCACTTGAGGAGCGTCATACCTCACCGAAAAAATGATTTTCGAGGAAAATATAAGTGCTTCCGGATGCGAAATCTCATCACCAAAGTATCCTCTGAAACGTATTTCGTCACAAAATGAAAGTCCGACGAATTTGGGTTAATGAGCCCGATCGTTCAGAACACGATTCAGCCAAAAACGTGCTACCTCTACAGTAGCACTAGTCTACTGATGACCGTAGGTACGAAGCTATTTCATGCCAGGTACGCACTTGATCCTTGTTATGATGGCCTAGCTTAAACCCCCGCATCAAGAATAGTGGAAGTCTTATTATTTTTTGTCGGATTTTACGTTTCTTTTCGTCCATTAGCACATATTCGCAAGCCAGGAATCGTGTTGAGATCTCTCTTCGGCTCTTTCTATGTACTCCAATTTCTGTAGAAACCGAAGGTATCACGCTTCGCGTGCGCACCGTTTCCTCAGCTCGTTGACTTGCATCCCGGGTATAATAAGCTGACTGCATGCTCCCTTCGGTAGGTTCCTGCTCAAGAACGTGTATTGGGACTTTTCTATACATCAGAACAGACACATAGGACGATCGAAGTGAACTCACGCGTCGTAACGGTGTATCAATTTCAAGCGATTCCCGCCGCCACCCAGCCGGTCAAGCGCGTTTGTTTTCAGGGAAGCTTGCTCTGCCTCGGGTCTGATCGATGCATTTTCCACTTGGGCGCTGCCTTCAACTCACCTGTGCATCTCTTCCGCAGGATGGGTCGTTAGGGCTGGACTCCCGGTACGGTTGCACCAAGCCGTTTGGGTCGTCGTCCGATGATTCCCGGAACGCCTGCGGCGTCTCCTACGTTCTCGACGCGTTCCAGGAGAGTCTGGCTATCGCGTCGGTGAAAATAGGTGGGCAGGGCCTGTGGCAGGGTACTATGGCTGACGTCTGCGGCGGTGCTGCAACTTGTGTAGCCGTATATAGCCTATGTGTCCCAAAAAGCGCTATCTTCCAAGACGTCGTAGGAATCTCAATGTCGCCGGTACAACGGAAGTTTGGAAAAAGTCAACAAGTTCGAGAAACGTCAGAATGCTATTAGCTTGGCTGCGTTTATACTCACAAATTAAAATATTTTTTTTATATATATATATACATGTGTGTTGGGTCAGCCAGGACAGCATATTGATTTGTAAACTCTTGCATTATGACGATATTTGGTAGCGTCGGTCACCACCATACCCGGCAGCGATTCGTACCACTCGCCTACCCAGCACTACTCAGGTTTGAGGGCTGTACTGGGGGAAGCCCGTAGTCACCTTCATTTCCACGTGCTTCCTAGGACTCTTCACATAGGGTGCATGTTTCAACTGTAGACATGAACGTTGATATCACGGGTAAACATATCGCAGGTGGGTGGACACGTTCCATGGCATGAATGAATAACCCCGGTGTGGACACATCGTGTGTCGCAGGATATCAACCCTGACGCATCCCGCCGTGTAGGTCATGCCCTTTTTCTGTTTAACTTTCGAGGCAATTACTTATGACGGACCAGGCTTCGAGTGGGCAACTGGCGGGTAGTATGCTCACATTTCACTACGTCGTATTAATATTGTTTTAGGGGCTGGCGCGTAGAAATCTCGTCCTCGGTCGAGATGCGCGAATAAACGTCTTCGAAGTCATGTTACGGGTGAGATATTGACCTCATGTGAGAAGGAGCGCAGAACAATAAGCCGGCACCCCTATAAGGTGGACTTTTCCCTCTCTTTGACAGCGCTCCACCCCGACAGCATCGGCACGCTCAAGGTCGAGGTGGGCGGAGAAACTGCCGTGGAAGAGTGGGAGGCAACGCCTGGATCCGCCGAACTGCAAGAGATCCCTGGTCTTGAGGGTCTCGTAGGCACTGACCTAGAGATCACTGGCGTGATGGAAGAGGGAGAGTACTTGGCCATATTGGAGGTGCGGGCAATATTTCTACGACATATACTGGAATCTCGGCCTTCACTCCACATGGCGCACCGCAGCAATCCAATATTGATGGGCTACGCTAGACATGCCGTCCTTACGTTTGCAAGTATAGGGCGGTGGCCTTTTGAAGCGATGCATCAAACAATTTTAAAAGTGTTAGTCGTGTTTCAGTTTGGCAATAACAGACTGCACGTAGCTCGGGGTTCCGCAAACACAAGACGCGTGCTTCGATAGAGATATCATTTTTTGGCTGTGGAAATGATTTCTGAAATGATCGAGCTCCTTAACCCAAAATCGTCGGACTGTCATTATTGTCATTATTGTCATAATTTTGTTGCAATATTGTTCCTTGTTTGCTTCGGCGATGAGATTTCCAACCGGATAGCACTTTTACGTTCCTCCCTTAATGATCACTTTGGGGTGAGGTGTAGAGCTCTTCAAGTAACCACCCTTCGAAGGCAAAAACATGGTGCACCTCTATCGTAGCATGCGTCACAACGTACTATGGTAGCTCATTCAATATGTAGCTTAACTCAGAGTTTTTGTTTTGTAAGCGTTCACTCCTGTCTGTTGAGACTCACCCCACGGTAGTTTCGGGGTTGCAGTTATTGTTTTTTGCCTTTTAAGGCGACGTTTTCTTACTATCTCTTAGTTTACCCCTTCAAGTGAGCAACCACCTCGGTTAGTATGATATTTTGTGATTACGTTTTTTTGAAGACTACGCGTAGCGCATATAAATGTTAGAGTCGAGTTGTGCCGACAGAGCCTCCTCTTCGAAGTCATGTTTCGGCCGAGACATTGTGCTTAGCTTACAGGTGAGGAGCGCAGAAAGTAATCCACCACCACCCCTATATGCGTACCGTGGGATTGCTCCTCGAACAGGTTAAAATCTACGTCACCGTGGATGAGGTGCCGGTTGTCGGAACGTCCGCTAGCACGCGAACCTCCATCACCGCTGCGGCCACCACGGACGCCTCATCGGCCATGAACACCTTGGTGAGGCAGAACGTTCGCACAAGCACGCCCCTCGTCTAAGGGTGCAGTTAACCATTCCCACTTGACGCGCGTAATACGATAGCGATAACGCATACGTTTTGGCTCAAATGCTTTCGGAATGGCGATGCCTCCTTGACCAAGCATCGTTGGAATTTCATTCTGCCTTGGTGTTGGCAATTGTTGTTTTCGCTGTGACTTTAGGCCATATGGGATTGCTCAACCGGGTATATAGCATTGTCATTTCCCCCCAAAATCAGTTTTTAGATGACTACTGCAGGTATAAAGCTCCCTCCTCAAGTGACCACCCTTAGAAAGTAAATGGTCTGTATGCAGGTGCACCTCTACCGTAGCCGCTCCTCCACTCCAGGGTGGAAACAAATGTCGATTGTGTTTTTTTCCATATTTACTAGTAGGGGGGGACATAGTAGTCAAGGCCCAATATGTGCTTAGTACAAAAATGTGGAATATTTGGGGGGTTTTGTTTATGTGATGTGTCCTGGTTACTACCCCCCCCCCCCCCCCCCCCCCGGTAATAGTTTGGCCCCTGAAGACACCCGGGATACACAATGCTTGGCGCACAGGACGGCGATGCAACCGATTCTTCTTCGTGGACATGCTCGTCGGGGGAGGTGTGCGAAATCACCTACGATCTGCAGGTCCCGGAGTCGCTCGAGCAGCTCCGCATCGGTGAGTTGCACGGCCACTTCGAAGTAGAAGGACGGAATAGTATGGGCCGGGGAACCCATAGTCCAGTGTTCTCCACACGACGACTGTGGAAGACCTCCAACCACAATATAACTGCCAGTGGCCGGGGGCTGTGCAACATGTTCGCACCAAACGTTTCAGCGGGCTGTATGTATAGGCAAGTAACACGCTAAAACCAAAATGTTATGCTACCCGAAGTGGTTCGTCTAGCACCAATCAATGTCATATTTTGACCCCACACTGTTGCCCTTCCAGCGTTCTCCGAAACCACGGACGCCGGGGGGGTGCTCAACGTCATGGCGGCCGGCGAATCCGGCGTTTATTCCACGGTGCGCTCGGGGATCGAGGCGGGTGGCCGCCCCCTCGGCAGCGACGGTTTGCAGACCTTCGGCGGCATGCGCGCCCTAGCACGATACGTGAAACTCGAGGTGGTGCCTGCGAGCGGCGGAAGCATCGTCATCAACGAGGCAAGTGCGTGTAGTCAGGGCCCTGGGTTCCGGTTGCCACACATACCTGGCTTGAGGTACAGGTACATCATGAAGTTCTCGTGGGTACTTTTTATCGGCGAAAATGACTTTGGTAATAAGTTGCACAAAAGTCTCCATCAAAATATCGTCTCCTGACGTCGTCTCCACACTGGCTCAAGACATTGAGTAATAGTTTTCACACCAACCCATACTCCCCCCTTTACATCTGACTGCCTGTTATTTGATGCTATTCCCCTCACAGCACACCCCCAACCGAAAACTTCACAAACCCGCATCGCCGTTGTTCTTAAATGCTTCCTGTCAGAACTTGTCTCATGCATGCATGTCGTACATGGAAGTTGACCTACTGTTAGAAGCATCCATCACGCTCATCATCCTCAAGTGGTGTCCTAACTATGTTGGATAGTTGTCCGTCAGTCACCAAAACGTTGGCCATACGATATGACGGTCGGAGGGTATGGGCTACGATAGAGGTATACTCTCGGAAAATTCATGATTGTATCACTCGCGAGCTCCGTCATCGGGTTGCGGGGAGAGGTACCGTTCCGTCTTGGCAGAGAGAGGCGTCCCATGCAGGTAACTGTACGAACTACTGTGGCCTTGGGTTCATCCACGCACGGCTAATTGCGTGATGTTCCCGTGCTCACTACGTGGCCTCAGGTGGAATTTCGCGTGGGAGACGTTGTTCCCGTGCGTCCCGTGTCTGAGCGGAAGTGGCTGAAGCCTACCGGACCTCTACCGCTCGCAAGCACCTCCAACTACGACATCAGGGGGGCTAGCGACGGAGGGTGCGACTCCCCCGCCCACTTCGAGGGGTGCCAAGTCTACTACATGAAGGTAATTTGAGCGTATCCTATCTGCAGATTATACGAGGAAATGGTGTATCTCCAAAAGGCTTTCGATCCCCGAAGTACACGAGTAAGACGTAGTTCGTTCACTTTCGGATGTCCCGTGTACACGCCACATGGCGGCACGGGCTTACATACCATTGACTTAAACCACGGTTACATCGTTCTTTTCTAAACCTTCCCCTCGGAAACAGCAGCCACCTTTTCACTTTACGGCTGGCACAATTGCGGTGTTACAGCTGTTTCCTCTTAGGATGCAGCGTCCGTGGCCCCGGCGGGCTTTCTATGCTGGTTGTACCCGCCTCTCGGGGCTGAAACGGGGCGCGTGCTACGATATCGATAGCAAATTTTGGGCTGATTTTTTGTTTTTCGGAAGGACGGTGCTCCTTAACCCAAATTCGTTCGGAATGTAATCTCGTGTTGCGATATTTTTCGGTGTATGCCGATACACGGGGGCAGTGTTCGTCGGGTAAAACGTTTTCCCTCCAAAAACAGTTGTTCGGGTGAGGTATGCTGTAGGCCTACCACCCTCAGAACAAAAGCGTGGTGCACCTGCATGCAGGATACCGTAGCGTGCGCCACGGTCTCTTCCACTCGACACGAAACGCATACATACCTGTGTCGCTGCTGTGGGGACTACTGTAATCCCACTGCTGTATTCAACAGAAGTTGCACTTCTTGGCTCGAGCATTTTATCTGAACCGGTTGACCTCTTCCAGAAGCACACTACAGCAGTACGGTCTCTTGCGTACGACTGTATATGGTTACCTGGTGCTGTTTAGCGAGTGTATATTGATTTTCAGCTAATACATACATACTGTGGCGTATATTAGCGGCGTCTAGAAATGTTGGGTCGGGGAGTTGTGCGGAAAACAAAAAAACTTTCTTCGAAGTCACGTTTTACCTGGGTACATGATGAGCTCCTCACAGTGAGAAGAAGCTCAGGGGATAAGGCGTCAACCCCTACAATCCGTGGGATTGCTCGTGGCACCTATTCAAGCACCTCACATTTGCTGACGATATGTCTGATGTTTTTTAACAGTCATTTTGTCCTTGTTTCTTCGCAAAATGCGGAACATTCTAAGGCAGCCTGCACCACGTATACAAGAGGATAAACCGATCGGGTTGGACGCACATTTTGAGCATATTGACGCATATATCGAGGGTGATCGTTTTTGTTTTTCGACATCTCACAGAATATTTTGTTCCTTAGGGGGGGGMGGGGGGGGGGGTGTACTCATGTTGTGCACGGCCGTAGTCATATGACCATAGACCCTCGCATCCCTACAATGCCGGGACGGAGCGCGCTGGGTTTTCACCAACCAGACAGACATTGCTTGCACCAAGCGCGAAACGCCGTGAGGTATTGGACGAGTCGCATGGAGGGTGAGCTGCATCCTGCTAAGAACCGCCTCTGAGGCGGACTTGCATATGGACGACAGCTTCAATGAGTTAATTTAATTTCTGGTGTGGCTACTTCCGGAGACAGCAATGGGTTTTACTATGTAACTGCCTCGCGGACGCCTTACCATATTAACACTACGTGATACGACCATTCCCCTTGTGCGGAACAAAGATTCTCCACCCCGCACAAATGATCTACTCGACCGCCAGCTTTGGTGACCGCCAAAACAAATGACAAAAAAAACCGGCACCCTGGTTGTCTAGCTCCACGCAGCGAGTGGCGTGTTTTACAGCGTCGCGCCAATCGACTCCAACCCAGCCTATATATACATCATATATATTTATAGGGGAGGGATAGCGGGGGTAGTGCCACAAACGATCCCTGTGGTTCTAGCCGGCGGGGATTGCTATTGGCGACGTCAATACGAGCTCCACATGTCACCAAATCAATGTTCACAAGATGCATCCGACGAGCTTACTAGAAGCTTTGCACGATGCCACGGTTCCTGGTCACAAGAAGGCCGAAGAGCGATTGAATCAAAGTACATCAAGCCTGCCAAAGATGATTGACAACAAAAGCGATCTCACTGTACAATTTTTTGTTTCTTACAAACTCTAGTCCCTGCCTTCTATTCACGACACAACTATTGTATCTGATTTCATCCTGTTGTTACGCAGGACGGAGACATGGACTCTCGGTGGGCGTGTGGACCGCTAGCGGCCGGATCAAGGTCCTTCCGTTTCGGAACGTGCAGCGTCAGTATCAGCCTGAACCACTTCCGCTACATCCGTCAAATCCAGATTGGTGAGCCTCCATCCCCTGCCCTGCCCACAAGCGTGTGGTCTTGACTTGCTCCGCGGTGGGAAAAGTGTGTGATCGATTGGTCGTTGCAGCAACACCGTTCAGCAGTGTATCGCGCCCGAACTTCTGTTTTATTTATTCGCTGACTTGGGTGCTTCTACCGTTTTACGTTTTACAACCCCCGCAGCGTTCGGCCTTGGTGATGAGCAGCACGACGAGTTCAGCATCGAGGCGGAAACTGCCCAGGGTTGGATGGTGAGTTTGTGTAGAGCCCCACGACGGTTTTGAAGTGGCTCTGCGGAAGGTAATGCCGCAAATTACGCGACTGCAGGCTTGCTGGTTCGTGATGCGTAGCTTTTTGAGAATCAGCCCTTCAGCAAATGGGCCGCGCAAAATTTGTCTTACAGTACGTAGCACCGAGGTGGAACACGGTGACTGACGTTGTTACCGGAAAGCGATGCGGGGACTCAGCCGGAATCTCAGCGAAGCACCGACCGAACTAGACTACCTTAGGCGGAACGGGCCCCTTCTTTGGCACGTAGACTGCCTCTCGACTACAGTAGCGCACACAGTCTACAACGGGCGATATGCACGTGTGCACAGCAGTGCAGACGTAAGGCCAGGTCTACAGAGAAGTACTGAGCCTCAACAAATGTTTAATTACGCGAAAACGAATATACGGGGTGGCCGCCATTGATCTACCCGAGGCAGTGATCACCGGTGTGGGTCCGTCTGCCGTGAGTTGCCCAACCCAAAACAAAACATTGCTGTATCCCTTTTGAGACCCGCGTATCAATCGAGAAGATGTGCATGTTTCAGCTGGGGCGTTCTGAACATGTTCCTTCGGGTTGGGCGGATTCAAAATAGAACTGCCCCCCCCTCCCCCCCCGGTCCCGGTAGTGGTTTGGGGGCAAACTACTGCTGTGCTTCGATCAAGAAGTTGGAAACACTTTCCGGTACGTGCACGGGTGCTACTGCGGTATATAGGCGCAGTACGTTTTCGCCTCATGAGGCAGATTCTTCTCACTGACTATGTGTATGCTCCTTAACCCAACATCGATGGGATACCGTTATCAAAAGTGTTTCTTACAATATTGTTCGTGACATACGAAGTATTAATACCTATACATGGGCTTCGGGGTTGTTCATCGATTTTTTATTTTTATTTTTATTTTCTGAAAACTCTGTTTTTCCTTGCTAATAGTATAGATCCCCTCCTTCGAGGAGTCGTAAGAAACGGGAAGCCTTACTACCCCTATCGTACCCATGCATCGGTAGCAAATCGGGTAGTTTCACTGATATGTTTTGTGTTTCGCCCCTATCGGCAGCCCTGGCGCGACAGGTACTAAACGCTTCGCCGCGAACCCTTTTTTTTGTTGTTTTGTGCCCATGCATGTGGATTCACTGCGCCCTTCGTCTACCCGATGTGATGTGCCTGGTGCCGTTATCGTGCCAGACGGTGGTGGCTTCAGCAATATCCTCTGGAGATACCACCGACTACCAGACGTTCAACGTCGGCGTTCACGCCAGTAACCTCAGGCTGACACCCAAGTTCCAGCGATTCAACCAGTGGTTCAGCGTCAAAGAGGTCAGCAATCCGTCGTCTAGCCTGGGTAGCCGCACGCTCTTTATTCCCAGGTATAGGTGCAGGTGACAGTACTGTACCGCACAAGATTAGATACCGGAGACACGGACTTGCCGCGCGCGGAACAATATGTGAGGTGTGTCATGTTTTCGTCACGCAACCAACGTCAGGCGAGTGCTTCCCAACTGCGAGTGGCGGCTACTATGGTAGCCAGGGGCACAGCCGTACAAGGCGTGGCTGTATATCGGCCCAGGGAACATGCGTGGCCCCTCCCGGCTGTTGCGGTCGCGCCCGTTTCACGGCGGGGTGATCTTTTTTTATTTTGGCAGGGGGTCACAAGATGTATCTAGTTTCAACCACCTTCGGCAGGGGAGACAGACGAACGCTGCAAAGCTTTGGATGGCCTTCTCGCGTTCGTACCGATTTGTTTTTGGGCAGCTCGTCTTGAAAGTGGCGACACCATTAGTAGTATACCAGCACGAGCGTAGCACTGCTGCAGCATAGGGAGACGTGGACCGGTGGCTCTGCTAAAGAGCCTTTTATAGCCATTACTGACGCATGCTACGATAGAGGTGCACCATGTTTTTTCTGAGCTCCTCACTTGAGGAGCGTCATACCTCACCGAAAAAATGATTTTCGAGGAAAATATAAGTTCTGCCGGATGCGAAATCTCATGACCAAAGCATAGTCTGAAACATATCTCGTCACAAAATGAAAGTCCGACGAATTTGGGTTAATGAGCCCGATTGTTCAGTAAACGATTCAGCCAAAAACGTGCTACCTCTACCGTAGCACTAGTCTACTGATGTTCTCTCTTTTGGGTCTGGTCAAGGAGAGCAGGAGACGCAAGAGTCATCCCAAATTATCGACAATACCAATAGCGGCACACGCCCCGCAGGGGAGTGTTACATGGCGCGTTGAGGCATGGTAGAGGCGTTGACAGTTGTGGAGGAGATAGCGAAAAGCCAACCGCACTATAACTAATATTGACAAAACCATAAACCCTAAGGCGTCGGGATGCAACCTAGACGCGCTGCTTTGGAGGCGTGTGCTACTCCTATGTGAGGGGTGTTGTTGTAACGCTTCGCGCTCAATCGGTGCGTGCATGCGCTCCCCTCGTGCGCGTCGATGTGCATCGCCACTGAAGAAACTCTCAAATTTATGCCGATTCACCCTAGGACAACATCAAGAAGACACATATACTAATGTCCCTCCTCCTCTTGTGCCGCCGCGTGGTTTTTGCTTTCATGCAGATGATCATCCTTGAAAAACGAAAAAACGACTTCATTGCTGGAACCGTGCCGGTCTTCTCCGTTTCGGAACGATTTGTGAGTGGACAACGCGCATCCGACCCCCGGCGTGTAAAGAGGTTGGGGTAAGGGGCACGACTGCGGAGTGCCTCCGCAGATGTTTGGAACCCAGCATAACGTATGATATCAATCCGTGAATTCGAATCATGTGGAACCCGCCCCCTTTAGGAGCTTGACACTACAGGTACTTTGTACCACCCTGATCCAAAATGTAAGAGGCTTCTTTATCGTAACATTCAAATCCAGTGGGCCTTGTATTTCGGGTCGGATATAGGTAGGCGTTTTTCTGCGAGGTTGGAGCACTTTTTGGCCGATTTTTTTTTGTCTGAACGACGGTGCTCCTTAAGCCGAAGTCGTCGGAATCTCAACCATTCTTGTGGTGCGCAATATCCCCTTTTATACGTAGGCTGTGGTGATTGTTCGTCGGGTAGCGCTGTATTTTTCCGTCCAAAATCAGTGGTTTGACTACCGCAGGTATAGAGGTATAGAGCCCTTCAAGTGAGGAGCCCCCGGAAAAAACACTGTATGCAGGTGCACCTCCACCGTAGCATGCGCCATATGTACGCATTTAGCTGCGAGGTTGGAGCAGGCCTCACTTCCCTCGGCTTCGGCTAACGCTGTAGGGCGAAGGAATCGGTATATACTGTATACTGTACTGTAACATTCTAAACCAACCTCAATATCGTTTGGCGTTCACTTGTCTTGCTTGCCTGTCTTCCCCCGGGGACCGGACGTCACCTCTCGCAGGAGGATGACGACGGTTCAAACAGCGTGGGTGCTTCCGACGTCGACGTTCCGACAAGGTTTCAAATCGACATTCCTGGCGTGAGTGCCGCCCCTACGCGACCGCTATTGCCGGGGAACATAGTAAAACACTAGTAAATAGGTCCAAATATGGTTAGTAAAAATGGGTACAGTAGGTCCTATTTACTTTGGTTTTTACTATGGTTTTTGTGTGTACAGTGGCGTGACAGTGTGACGCACAGCGGGGTGATGACCCTGCTTGGTGCAATTGTGTCGATGGCAGGCCAGCATCTGAAGGACTCCCGCGGACACGATGCACGTCGTGCCTTAAGGAGAAATATCCCCCAATCCTCTCTGTATATATTACATACCTGGTACACTGTATATATATGTCTATAGGTTGGGTTGACATCGGTTGGCGACGACGCTGTTTAACACGCCTCTCACTGCGTATTCTAGGCAACCAACTAGCCTTTGATTTTCGTCGGTCACGACGGCCGGCGGTCGAATTACAAGATTTGTGCGGGGCAGAGAAACCTAATTCCGCACCAGGGGAATGGTCGTAACACGTGGTGTTTAATTGTACTGAACCCACGAGGTAGCATACATACTGTACCCATTGCTGCCTCTAGAATTGTTCGCACCACAAAAAAACTATGAATTCGAAGCTGTCATCCATTGCAAGTTGGTCTCACAAGCGATTCAATCTGGGATGCAGGAGGTCACCCTTCCTATGCGACTCGCCCAACACCTCACGTTTCGCTTCGTGCTTGGTGCCAGCAGTTTCCTGTCTGATCGATGAAAACCCGACGTGCTAAGTCTTGGCATTGTTGAGTTTGCGAGGGTCTAAGGTCATATAAACTATGGTCATGAATGACATGCGTACACCACCCCCCCCCGGCATTGTAGGGGTGCGAGGGTCTATGGTCATACGACGATCCTACTGCCATGAATAACACGATTATTACACGCGTCCCCTTAAGACTTGTCCCGCGGTAGGGGTTTCACTTTTTTGCCTTCCAAGGAAAATTATTATCGCCGGGGTTGATTGAGCTCCTACAGCGACCAACATTACCCCTGGTTAGTATGGTCATTTCACCAGTGTGTTTGGTTTTTCAAGACCGGTGGCGCATATAATAAATATGTCATGGTTGGTTTGCGCGAACAAAATTCCTTGAACTTTACACGCTTCAGGTCAGAAAATTATGTCCTTTACGTCTGAGGGGACTCACAGAAAATAAGCCGCCAGCCCTATAAGCCGCCAACCTATCGTGGCATTTATTTCTCTTCAGTCCCCCACGTTTGTTTTAGATATTTGTTGTTTTTACGAGTGCCGGCGGTTGCCTTCGTTGACGCCAACCCCACGCCCCTTCCCCCCCCACGTGGCCGCCCCGATGACAGGTAAACGACTTTGTAAGGATTGAGCTATGGGAGTCGACGGTGACCGCTCTCAGAATGAGGTTCCCCGCAAACAGGGAGTTTGTTTTCGAAATTCAGTACAGCGCGGAATCCCCCTCTGGTGGCAACGAGGATGTGATCGAGGTGAGAGAGAGAGAGAGAGACCGGGGGGATGACCTGCCTCCACACGTGGGGATACTCGATTGGAGTCACTTGCGGCGGGGGGGGGGATCAATCGGAAAGTGTTGTTTTGTTGCAACCGCTCGGAGCAATTAGGCCGAGTGACTACCTTTATTATTATTTGAAGCTTTTTATAGGTGCTGGTATGCATCACGACTACCTTTATATACTTGAATCTTTCTTAGAGTGACGATATGTATCGCCCGCCATGGGGACCGTTCGTTACCCTGCTCCAGTTGTCTAGTTGTTTTTCCCCATACAATGAGAAGTGAGGTGCAAGAGCCAGCCCCGAACCCGACGGGAAGTTGGGGTAACCCTCTGGTTTTTAGAGCTGTGCAACGGTAGATGTAGACCCTTGAGCGTATGATTCTTCTCTCACTCAAAGGCCTGTTTGGCTCACCAACAACCAACCTTCGGAAACAGCTGAAGGGGCAGCCAGATCCGGTCAACAATCCCAAGGGTTGTGTGACCGATGTAGGATAATTTTCGTATTTGTATGATCGAAAACGGTTCTGGGTAGCTCCTAGGTTGAAAGCCCCCGGTCAGCCGAACATATTTGGGCCAAACATGTGCTACTCCTATCGTAGCAGCAGTCACTCGTGGAATGCCCCCCCCTTTTTGTCGCCCCTCCCAATAGAGTCAGATAGTAGAGTCGTTTTCGTTCATGCTCTTCGGTTTGTTTTGGTAGAGAGAATACTGGCATACGCACACGAGTCTCAAACGCGTGATCTTCATGTACCGCCTCTGGTAGGCAGTGCTCCAAGCCATCCTCGCGTAGGGGCTCGAGGGCATGTTGAAGCTTCGATAGCAGACTGCACGGGCAGCATAAGGCCCAACAACCAGTTGTGCCGACTAGATACACATGCACACCCGACGTCTGATGTTTCAACAGGGGTTTGGTTAGGAGAAACTCGCGTGTTTGTGATTATAAAATCGAACTTCCAGGTTAGCATATTCATTGACCTGAACCGGGCTTGACTCTCATGGTTGTGTTTTTTCAACGACCCCCCCCCCCCCGCTCGAAACCAGAGATTCACAAGCGCCGGCGGCGAAAACGAATGGGAGACGTTCACGCTTTCGCAGCCCGTCGACATGGACGACACTATCGAGCTCGTCGCCATATCGGGGCCAACTTTCGACAACGTCCCCGACTATCCAACGCTGCGGGTTGTCGACCTCCAAGTTGTTGGCGAGCATTTCGACAATGGCCCAGGCTACTTCAGCGTAAGACGATGGGGGTGGTGTGTGGGCTATTTGCAGCGGTATCGCGGCACACGTTGGCCTCGTCCTGCGTTTTTTATTCACAGGCATGATGACACACCGCGGCGTGATACTCATCCTCATGTCATCTAGATGGAGACCGGCATAGAGTTCCGGCTTAAAAGTAGTTCAAGCGTTCGTTTTACAGGCCTTCAGTCTCGTCTGTTTTTCGCGTGGTATTCAAGACTAATGCCACGGGTAACGGGCCGTTGTGCCTTGTAGGGTTCGTGCCATATGTTTCGCGAGCTCCTGTCACGAGCAGCTCAATACCAACCGGTGGGGGTGTTTGTTCACCAGAGGTGCTCAACCGGTTAGATTACACTGCGCCTGCGAAACCGTGCAACTCCCACGGTGGGATGAGTCGCAGATGTTGCTTGGACAACGCGGTCCATGGGCCAACGTGGGGGGCTCGCATCTAGCCCGTCGGCTGAGCAGTCTCAACTCATCCTCGTGTTCCTACGACGTATCTTCGTTCCAAAGAGAAAATTAAGAAGAGGCAACGGGCTGGCTGAGAGAACTAGTTGAACAATCGAAGTGCCTAGAGTTAATGAGACCTTCCCTGTTCGAGGCGGGGATACGGGCATCATTTTTAAACGTTTCCCCGATTTCCGTCTTCCAGGATATGTATTGTATCTTGCCGACAGTTCTCCTTCTTTTCCGATTAGTATGGGGCGGCATGAAAGAGGGGAAACAACCTCCCGCTATCAGTGCTACACTCTCCTTCCCGGCGCGCGGCTCAGCTCTTCTTGCGGCGCTTGGATACCGTTTGTTTGTGTCCCCTCTAACAGATGGTAACGACAGCGATGGACATGTGGGAAATCATTCCCGACATTATCGGAGACGGGGTGTCGGACCAGCAAGAGATCATGACGGCCATCTGCGAGACGAAGGGCGCCACTTTCGACGGCACGGACTGCGTAGGAGACCTCGACGATTCCACCGTCTTTGTGAGTACCCCGACAGAGCGACCACAGGCGCGCGCTACCTGTACGATGATAGGTATATAGCGGTCGCACCTCTACTCTTGTCATTATGGACTTCTTCCTCACTTGAAGAGCGCCATCCCGAGCAAATGCCCACCTTAGAGGGGCGGCGGCTTATTTCCTGAGCTCCTGCCATGAGGAGCTCAATACTAATAGCAAGTCACCCCAACAAAAAAAAACTGATTTTGGAGGAAAGCTAAAAAGCTCAACCAACCCGATGGACAATCCCGCAGTACGAGTAGCCTCAGGTATAAAACAAAACTCATGTGTCTGAAAATAATAATATATCGGCTTTTCCCGACGATTTTGAGTTAATAAAGAGCCCCCGTCCCATATTCAGAAACCATTTTCAAGCCAAAAAGGGCTTCGCACATATACCCCTTTAATCGTAGTAGGCATTCTTAGACATGCTAACTAGGATGGCTATTATTCCGAGTGGCTCCTTACCCTAAACTCGTCGGAATGTTTCGTGCTACACTTCTTAAGGCCACGGGGTTGTTGATCGGGACTGCAAAAATACGTAGCACTTTCGTTTTTCTCCAAAAAAACTCAACCTTTTTAGGCGAGAGGTATATACAGCTCCTCAAGTGACCACCCTTTGAAGGCAAATACATGGTATTACACCTCTACCGTAACATGCCTCAACTCCGGTGTGGTGTGTGAAGAAGGGGGTATCTGGGTCTTTGGGTCTGTATCGCGGTTTTGTATTCCTAATGCCCTCCAGCAGATAATAACGCTAGAGCCGCCAAGTGGATTATCCCATCCAAAAGCACAGCCGTAATTCACTGTTTTTGCGTCGGAGTGGTGGTGGTGGTGGTGCTGATGGGGCCGGAAAACATTTCTTACTCTTGCGTACCTCCACCGCCGCTCTGCCGACCGAATACAATTGACGCTGCCACTACGTATATACCACCCCCGCCCCCCCCCCCCGGTTCTTGTCCTGACTTAAGAGATAGATGGTCCCAGGCGGCGAAGCAGGAAGGGGATGGGATTAGCAAAACGTATATTTGTAGTATATGGAAACAACGTAAGGAGCGCCCAAATGTTGGAGGTGGCTCTATTAGGCGTAGTAACGGTGCTCCGTCTCGAAAGGCATGCATGCGTGGTCAATGGTCAAACGACCACGAGGGCAAGCAATAAACGAGTACCCCCCCTCCCCCCCCCGCTTCTTGTCCCCGTGTACAGATCGACCTGAAATCGGGGGACTACTTCTTGGACGGGCCTGTTTTCGTCAAGAGCGGCGTTACGATAGATGGGGAGTTCAGCGACGACTATGGCTATACGAACTTCTGGTGAGACGCGTAGTGCTGCTACATACGATAGAGGAGGTAGCCCTTTTTCGGCTGAAAAAACGTATTTCTGGATGACGTATTAAAGGCTCCTTAACCCAAATTCGTCGGAATTGTATTCTTGTGATGGCAACAGTTTTCATAGTACACCCTATACAGGTAGGTTATAACGGAATTGTTCATCGGGTAGGTAGCCCTTTTATTTTCCTACCATAATCTATTTTTCGGTAGGACGTACATATGGAGCTCCTCTCAAGTGACCACCCACCCTCAGAAATGAAAAAAAAGAACAAATTGGTGCACTTCGCTATCGTACCATGCTTGTCCAGGTTGTACGAGGGCGCCAACAACGGAAACACGGCGGAGGATGCGGTGGTGGTCATCGACGGCGCCACGGATGCGACGGCAAGTGTTCTTTCGAGAGTCCCATTTGACTAAAATGCCCCCACCTTATAAGCGTGGTCCCTTGTTGTTGTTTTTTTTTTTTTTAATCCTCCGGCGGATGGGTCAAAATAAAGCTTACGCCCTCCACACTTCCACGTCTCAGATCCCTTGTTGTCTGAGCTCCTCCCCACATAAGGCAGGAGCTCAGTACCTTGTCCGGACCGAGCCCGCGACGTCTCAGAGAAGTCTAGTCGCGCAAACCGGAACAAACATTTACATGCGCGCTGCGTTGCCGTGGTTCTTAAAACAATACCACAGTGGGAACACTGTCCTACGTTGCCGACTGGTGCACCAATTGTTGACGCATGAGCTGTACTCCGAAGGTGGAGAGCAGAGGTGCACACATGAGCGATCCCACGCTACGGGTACCACTTTTAGACTCAATATTTTCAGATCGGTTGTGCTCCTCACGTGAGAAACCACCGGATACTGTTATTATTTTACTGGTATACTTGTTTTTGGGCTACCTACCGCATAGGAAGGTTTTCGGTCGGGTTGCGCGAACGAATGTTTCCGAAGTCATGTTTCGGGTGATATATTGAGCTCCTCGTGTGAGGAACTCAGAAAAATATGCTGCGCCCCTACCGCGGGATGACTCTATTAATAATTGTTTTTGCGGAGTTTTCCTCGCAGCTCGAGGAAACTTTACACAAATAGCAAGAAAAAAACATCTACAAGAAAATTGAAAGCGCACCCCCGAATAAACAAAATCCCGTGACCGCCTTTTAATAGACACACAATGCATCATCTTTCGAAAAACAGAAAAAAAGTGGCATTTCCGACGATTTCGGCTTTCGCTGTCGGAGAGGAACTCTACGTTTCTGTCGATACTGCAAAAATGCTCCTGCAACTCTATCGCAGGATCCTGATTGTCGAAAACATCAAGTTTTGAATAAACACGAATACATGTCATACTTTGTGCAACCGCAGATGATAGACATCAACTTCCAGCGCCTGGTGGAGGCTACGGGGGACATCATCCCCGGCACGCTCGGCAACCTTTGCGTGGACGTCAGGAACTCCCAGGTATGTATGTGGTCATCCCAACGTTCGGAGAACGCCTCCATGTTCATGTTTTTGTTTTCTTCTGACGCGTGCTACGATAGGGGATGGATGTACCATCGGTTTGGCCTCATGAAGGTGGTCACTCAAGGAGCTCAATACTATTACAAAGTTACCCGAAAACTGATTTTGCAGGGAAATAGAAAGTGGTAGACCCGGTGAACAACTACTGTAACGATACAACAGAAAATAATTGCAACACAAGAACGTACATCCCGACGAGTTTTGCTCCAGCAGTAGCGCCCTTTCGTTCATAAACCTTTTCAGCCTAAACGGGCTACCTCTCTCTATCGTAGCGCGCGTCGTCTTGGCTTGACATGCCAACCTTTCCGATTTTTCAGGGCCCAGACACGGACGGCCGGTACCTACAATAGTATCTTAAGAAATATTTTGTGGTCACGAATGCGCCGCTAACGCCGTAGACACAGGGTGGTTTTGCTCAGACTGGGCCGATACCGTTATCGCCCAGGGTAGTTCTCTACATCGTTGTGTGGTGCGTTTTTGTGTGCGGGAGTGGCCCCGCCCGCCTCTGCTATATATACCAATATATAATAAGGCGATGACACCCGTCTGAAAACCGATGTACCGGGTCGTTAATCTCACGGTAGCGATTCCTTTTTCGGGGGAGCCAGATAGTAGTCAAAACCCGCGACATGTACCCAAAAACAAACCAGGTGTCCCCCTTTGCTTACAGACGATAGTTGTTTTTCTGATTTTACTTGCACTGTGCTGTTGCCCCGACGTAGTGTTTCCGCTATCAGAACGCCCCGCCAACACCTCAGCGTAAATTGCAACAGAACACTTGTGCATGTTTCCACCCGTCTTCAAAAAACCCCGCCAACAATCACAACGTCAATCAATGCAACAGGACACGAGCAAGGCAGGACACGAGCAGTTGTTCGTTCGTCCTGGTATCGCCGATCGCGCCTTTCACTTTGCTTTGGCTGACCATGGGACACCTTGATTTCCTAAACGTACGCGTTGGCCGTCACAAAACCTGTTACCACAGAGGTGGTGATTTTTTGGTCGATTTATTTCATGACTCGCAGGGGGTGGGGGGGGTCCTTAATCCAACACCAATACCGTCGCAACCAATACGGTTCACAATTACTCGTTGTACACCTATTAATAGTAGGCCATGGAGTTGTCCCTCTTCCTTTTTGTGTTTCGTCAGTTTGTTTTGGGCGAGGCATAAGAGAGAGAGACATTCTATAATCAAGTGAGTAGCCTCAGACACATTGGGAGATAACCTCTACGGCAGCACGTGTTGTCGTCGTCATCTAACCGGCGTTCCCGTTTGCCACTGGTGGGTGGGTGCGTGCCTTTTTCAGGAGTTGAGCTTCACGGAAATTGTGCCGGGAGGGTGCCGGAGCGGCGCTTTCCACTTCACCGACTCGAGCAAGATCACGTGAGCTCCGCAGTATGCCAGCAAAGCGTCTTTTCTGGCGATGATGTGTTTCGTCGCTTCGTGGCTTGTCTACACCCCCGGTCTATCAGCTGTCAAAATGAGCTAAACCCAACTCAGGACATATAGAAAAGGATAACGTATTGCGCATGGAGTTTACAGCGACGGCGCGTGCCTCTGTTGTCGTATAAGCTTGAACATCTACAGCAGGTATTGGATAGACTTCCGGGATGCACATGCTCCCCCTTGAACCCTTGTACCCACTGCTGTGATCATTATCCCACACTAGTTTTGATGTACGGTGTTCCCAAGGATACGGAGGCGGTACTTTCGAGGGGGTTCAGGGTGCTCCAACAACAAACTTATCATGGTACTGTAGTGGATATGACGATTATAGCACTGACGGAAAAGCCGGATGAATGCGTACCGCGCCCTTCCTCACGCTCCATTAAGCTCCATGGACCTTCTGTACGAGAAGCGCCACCAGTTTGTCGTCGTGTACAAGAATGCCAAACTGACGTATCGAGCCGTGTCGTCTATTGAGCGTCGCGTCGACAACCGACCACGCACGTACGTGTTACATGTGTCACGTACGTGTTACATGTGTCACATTTTGTTGCAGTTGTTGTTGTTGTTGTTGTTGTTGTTGTTGTTTTTGTTGTTGTTGTTGTTGTTGTTTTCGTTGTTGTTGTTGTGGTTAATGTTGGTGTTGTTTTTGTTGTTGTGTTTTCCTCAGCTCACGCATCATCTGGGGCTCCACCTTCGAAACGGGCAACTACATGGAGCTCACCCGGGTAGACAACTTCTACATCAAGGGTTTCCCTGTGAGTAAGAACATGTTTCTTGTGGTCTAGCTAGGGCTGCTGAATGGGTCGGAAGTACTTCAGACGCGTGCTACGATAGAGGTAGTACTGGCTGTATGAAGCGTTTTTCAAATGACGGGGGGGGGGGGGGCTCCTTAACCCAAACTCGTCGGAATATCAACCATTCTAGTGTTTCGAAATCGTTTTATTTCATACTCTAGTCCTTTGCCACGGAAGGCTAAAAACGTAAAATTGTCCCCCTGCCATGGGATTGTTCATCGAGTAGTAGCATTATAACCGTCCTCCAAAAAAAAACTCTGTTTCGGGGTGAGGTATATAGAGGTCCTATACTACAATCAAGTGACCACCCTGAGGGGAAAAGCGTGGTGCACTTCTACCGTAGCATGCGACGCGTGCTACGGTAGAGGTGGCACCTTCCGGCTGGATCATTTTCTGAACGATCGGGCTCCTTAACCCAAATTCGTCGGACTTTGATTTTCGTGACGAATTATTTTAACGAGTATACTTCGGTCAGGATATTTCTCATCCGGCAGCACTTTTATTTTCCTCCAAAATCATTCGTTTCGGTGAGGTATGACGCTCCTTAAGTGAGAAGCTCAGAAAAAAACATGGTGCACCTCTCTGTCGTAGCATACGTCATGCTTCCTCACCGCTAATAATTTGTTCGGATCGGGAAGGTACCCCCACCCCAGCCACCTGCCTTTTCACAGGTGCCGGTAGTATGTGTATCACTATTGAACGTTCGTCGAGCTACAAATGGGTCAGTCAGGTGAAAACCGCAGCGCCCCCCCAAATGTGCCGCATGCTCTGGCAGAAGGCGGGGGGGAGGGGTTATGGGGTTTGGACCACATACCTCTGGCTGGCAGTGAATCCTTTTGAACTGAAGACCTAACCAACACATATTTTCGATCATATTTGTGGTGTACTACTACCTAGGAAGTTTAAGTGCGACGCGACGCGTTCTACGGTAGAGGTAGCACGTTTTGGCTGAATCGTTTTCTGAACGATCGGACTTCTTAACCTAAATTCGTCGGACTTTCGTTTTTGTGACGAATACTGTTTCAGAATATACTTCGGTCATGAGATTTCGCATCCGACAGCACTTATATTTTCCTCCAAAATCGCATTTTCGGTGAGGTATGACGCTCCTTACGTGAGGAGCTCAGAAAATTCATGGTGCACCTCTATCGTAGCATGCGTCTCACCATGGCGCTTTTACCGGTTCGACACGCAAAGCCACTCTAATATCTGGCCGACTGAGTCGACAGCGACGTTTATTCCCAGCTAACTCACAGCCACAGCCCGGCCTGTTAATAGTACCTTCTCTCCATGGTTTAGGTAGCTGGATTTCCCTCTGTAGTTACCTCTTCTTTGTTTGGAGGGTATTATTGGAATATGCGAAGCACATTATCAGCTGGCATCCGTATATATGGAATAATATACCGATATGTTTGTCCATTACTCCAGGTGCTCGAAAACACGCTCATAACAAGTCTTTCGTACGAGTAATTCATTATTGTTCAATTAGCCTTCCAACAAGATAATAATCATAATACGGGTAGGGGCGGATTTAAGTACTTCATCTATTCATTAGTTAATTTAACTAGTGTGGAGTAATTATGTTTCCACACAAGAGGGACACTATATTGCTCTCGGTCTGTGCACATTGACTAAATATGTTTTGCTTTGTTCTTGCGGCAAACCCGCGTGCACACATCCCGGTCTGGAACTCTTAGAACATGGACGGACTGCTGATGGACACGTGCAACAACGTTGTGTGGGAGGGCTGGGACGAGTTCGAAGTTCCTACCCCCAGGCTCAGCCCGCCCACCGGGGGCAGCCAAACGGCGAGCGTTGTCGTCACGGGCGACTCTTCCGGCATCTTGTTCCAAGAGTGTTTCGTAGCCCCCGGTGCAGGTGAGAGAGTTGGGGGGGTTCGCTGTCGGGGGCAATGCCTTATAAGGATGGTGCCCTATGGGAGCAATGCCTCATAGGGATGATGCCTTATGGGAGAAATGCCTTATAGGGGTGGTGCCTTATGGGAGCAATGCCTTACAGGGGTGCTGCCTTATGGGAGCAATGCCTTATATGGGTGGTGCCTTATGGGAGCAATGCTTTACAGGGATGGTGCCTTTTGGGAGCAATGCCTTATAGGGGCGGTGCCTTATGGGAGCAACGCCTTATAGGGGGGGTGCCTTATGTGAGCAATGCCTTGTCGGGGTGCTGCCTTATGGGAGCAATGCCTTGTAGGGGTGGTGCCTTATGGCAACAATGCCTTACAGGGGCGGCGCCTCATTTCCAGAAGTGCTTCGCATTAGAAGCTCATGATATCACCCGAAACAAACATGCCTTCGAAGAATGTGTGTGTGCTGCGTGCGCAACCCGGCGAAGCTTTTCCGTGTACTGTTTCGGGGGGGGGGGGGGGTGTAAAAAGGGTTGGTAAAATAGAAGGGAATATATAGGGTTTGTCGTGTACCGTCGGTCCTGTGAACTATCCCCCCCCGTCATAAGGCCTCCAAAACAAACCAGACTCTACAGTAGGAAACCCGCCGTTCCAAGCCGGTCGTCGCTGCACGTGAGAAGCCTTCAACCCAGTCGGAAATATGAGCAAAAACAAAATGGTACCCCCCCGCCCGTATACGTGGAATTGCCTGCCCAGCCGGGAAGACGGGTTTCCTCAACGATGTCACTAATGGCTATCCGCGTGAGCGTGCCTCCTATCTTTGCATAAGGCTCTTGTGTTTCGAACGCTACCTATCTACCTACCTGTCATACAGCAACCTGTCACGCCGGGGCGACCATAAGTAAAATAGGACCATATATTGGTCGTACCGATTTGTGACAATAAATGGTAATTGGGTATACCGTAGGTTCCTTGTTTACTTATGTTCCCCTGTTTAGCTTTAGAGGAAATGAACGATCAAATCCCAGCTCAACAATGCCTCCCTGGTCTAGGTAGGGTAATCGGGACGAAGAGCACGACGGCATAAATATATATACGAAGTATATGTTTAGAGTGGGTGTATTCTCAGTTGAGTGGAGTATGCAAACAGTCAGCCAGAAAGAAACTGGTCAAGACGTGTAACCCCCTGTATCGTAGAACGCGTCTCTCATCTATCATACCCCGCACCTTCTAAAAATATCGAGGAACGTTCCGGGAATATTATTTGATACGTATATATGTGATTGTTGTTGATGGGCTGCATATGGGGTTAGTCAGAGGCAATGACGCCAATGTAGCGCCTTCTCTCGCGACACTTATTTGTTTTTTTGTGTTTTTTCGTCTTTTGTTTTTCACCGAATGAAACGCCTATATTATTTCAAAACAGAGCCCCGCATCCTGATGGAATCGGCCATGCCACTGACCCTGGACAACATCTTGGAGTACGAGGAGGCCTCGAGCGGAGACTGCATTGTAGGAGTCCCCGAGGTGAGTTTCGGGAATGACTTCAATCGGGGCGTTCGTATAGATCGAGGAAAAGCACCCCTTGGTTTTACCCATTTTTTTGTTTAAACTAAAGCAGGAAATAGCTGTTCCTCGTCAACAAAGATGAGTAACAGAGGAAGGAGAACGTCACATACGGAGTGTTCCTCTGTTAGAGGAGATAACAACCTGGGAAATCACGGGGAACACATGAAAAACAAATAGGAAAGTCGTGAAAAATTGTCGCAAAAGGTCCTTTGCTAACAATGGCCCTTCTGGGAGCAGCATAAGGGTCTGTATATCTGGAATCATTTGCACAGCTTTAATGTGGCCATGGTGCCCATGTTCACAATGTCTGACAGTCGGTGTCCAAACTATCTTGCACACAGTACCAATCGCTGTACTGTAGTGCAGCGCAAACTCTTGTTATGCAGATATTTTCTAGACGACGCTGTAGCGCGCGTGGGTGTCAAATGCAGCGAGGCAATGACTTGTACGAAACCTGGAATGAACCTGGTGCTTGGTATGTATGGCGATATATATGGCATCCCCAACAGCTCTGCCACGTAGTAAAGCGTGTGAACAGAACCGAGTGGGATCGAAGGCCCCTGACCTGCACCGATGGGACCGCATTCTCTGTGACAGGGGACGCTTTGTCGTGTCTCAGCCCCTTGCACCTAGTATGCGGTGCTTTGCCCGGCAGCCTGTCTCGCCGCTTCCATGCAAGGTGTCATGCGGGCATACAGTTCACCATATAATTATCGCAGAGTATCAGCAGAGTATCAGCGTATCGCAGAGTATCGCAGAGTATCGCAGAGTATCACAGCATATCGCCAAGTTTCGCAGAGTATCGCAGATACGCCTATGTCACATTATGTTCGCTGCTCCGGCTGTCTTCGACGAAATTGGACTGGAGCGGGAAAGGACAAAACCCCGACAAACCATCGACAACACGCACCCGCCACCCATTGTTTTGTGCAACCTGCGCGCAGGGTTCAACGGATGACCTCGTGGTTCAAGTAAACGCCAATGAGCAGACCTTGTCCAAGTCGGGAGACTGCTGGGTGCTCGACTAGACGCGTGTGGCGATCACCTTGCGATACATTCGATAAAATTCTTCGTGTTCATGGGAAACCTCGGTGTTTTGTAGGGCACGTCGAGGTTCCTTCTGCTCTTTGTATACGAGGATTAGTGCGGTGGTCAGCCTTGAACGAGGCGGAACGGTGGTTTCCTATGTATTTTATAGAGAATCCATGCACATTGATAGCTCCACGTAGACGACGACTTCTGCGCGAAGGAAGTAATAGCACCGGAGCCGTGGATACAACCGAAGACTCCCGCAGGTGCTTAGTATATATACACTCTGGATTGGCCTTCCTGCGTGCTACGATAGCCAGGGGGGGGGCGTACTCGTTTGGTGCTTGCCTTAGTCATTTGACCATCGACCAGGGGAGGGGGGGGGGCTCAGCCCCGTTTTGTCGCAGCCTACGTACAGCAGTGACTCGTACTAGCACCTGGTGAACAAGCCCATGGCCTAAGTATGGAAAAAAAACACATTGTAACACAAGGATGAAAGTCTGACGGGTTTGAGTTAAGGAGTCCGATCGTTCAGAAACGAAAATCCGCCAAAACGTGCCACTCGTACCTGCTACCGAAGCAGCGTCGGAAACATCATCCTCACCCGAAACTGACGCCGTTTGAGAAGCTTCGTGCCTCGCAAAAAACGAACGTTTGACGAAGATAGATTGGATTGAAAGGCACAAGTACCCTGTCACGCTTTCAGATTTGATCGGTGAAACGTCCGGTGAGGAGTCGGTAAAGACAATCATAAGGGGCGGGCTGCATTATTGGTATATTAGGTGTTCAAGCATTTTTCAGGGATGATTAATAGGTATATGTGAATGGTATGGTTGGAATAAGAGCTGCACGTTGTCAGATGGTTGAATGGAACAATAAAAAAACATAATTGCCGGCTTTTCCCCGATTGACTGACAACCCCATCTCCGACTGTAGGGGCTGACCAAACAGGATGTAGCGGGCTGTTTCCTCGATGTTTGAAGATCTCCGTGTCATTCAGAAATACTTTGGTCCACGAGGGCTTTGCTGACCTCTACGGAAGCACGTGCCTGCGATGATAGAGGTTTCGTTTAAAGTCGTTGGTTTTGTTTTGTCAGAGGTGTGCCCCTCGTGGGCTGTTCGAGAAAGCGCGTGCGCCGTGATCTATCCCATGGTGGGTGGGTTTTGTGTGAAAGCCCCACGTTTGGCGAGCGGCTGCATACCCGTCACTAAAATACCACGCCGAAGGGCTGACCCCCCGCACCAGCCCCCCCCAGCTTGTGAACCCTGCACGAGAGAAATATAGTGCGGATATTCGTGTTTGTATTTTCTTTCGATGAGGTTTTTTGTTCTGACGAGCCTTGAGCGCGACGGGGGGGCATCTGATGTTATTTTGATGTTATATGAGTAGACCAGGATTGCTGTCAAGAATAGCACTTTCATAGCGGAGTTCACCTTATATTTGTAAGAGGGAAATGGAGATCCTTAACGAGGGCAGCCAGCGAGCAACCTTGGACATGCTCGCGGAACCACTTTTCACCTGATAGCAGCGGTCGTCAGTACCGATTAAGACTTATCCTGTAGTATTAATCTAATTCTATTGTGTCGGGAGAGTTGGTCTTCATTTGGTCTTGTCAGTGCCAATATACGTAGCGGTTGCGTGGCTTTGCGCTGCATGTGACCTATCTTTGTGATACGTGCCCCATTGATTGCCGTTAACCCTATTGTTTGTCGTTTGAGTGCTTCGNTTGTCGTCGTCGTCTCCTAACCGGGGTTCCCGTTCGCCTCTTCTTGGGGTGCATTCCTTTCCCAGGAGTTGAGCTTCACGGAAATTGTGCCGGGAGGGTGCCGGAGCGGCGCTTTCCACTTCACCGACTCGAGCAACATCACGTGAGCTCCGCAATATGTCAGGAAAGCGTCTTTTCTGGCGATGATGTGTTTCGTGGCTTCGTGGCTTGTCTACACCCCCGGTCTATCAGCTGTCAAAATGAGCTAAACCCAACTCAGGATATATAGAAAAGGATAACGTATTGCGCATGGAGTTTACAGCGACGGCGCGTGCCTCTGTTGTCGTATAAGCTTGAACATGTACAGCAGGTATTTGATAAGGCTTCCGGGATGCACATGCTCCCCCTTGAACCCTTCTACCCACTACTGTGATCATGATCCCACACTAGTTTTGATGTACGGTGTTCCCAAGGATACGGAGGCGGTGTTTTCGAGAGGGTTCAAGATGCTCCAACAACAAAATTATCATGGTAGTGAATATGACGATTATAGTACTGACGGAAAAGCCGGATGAATGCGTACCGCGCCTTTCCTCGCGCTCCATTAAGTTCCATGGAGCTTCTGTACCAGAAGCGCCACCAGTTTGTCGTCGTGTACAAGAATGCCGAACTGACGTATCGAGCCGTGTCGTCTATTGAGCGTCGCTTCGACAACCGACCACGCACGTACGTGTTACATGTGTCACGTTTTGTTGTAGTTGTTGTAGCTGTTGTTGTTGTTGATGTTGTTTGTCTTTTTCGTTGTTGTTATCGTTTGCGTTGTTGTTGCTTGTTGTTGTTGTTGTTTTCGTTGTTGTTGTTGTTGTTGTTCTTGTTGTTGTTTTTGTTGTTGTTGTTGTTGTTGATGTTGGTGTTGGTATTGTTGTTGTTGTTGTGTTTTCCTCAGGTCACGCATCATCTGGGGCTCCACCTTCGAAACGGGCAACTACATGGAGCTCACCCGAGTAAACAACTTCTACATCAAGGGTTTCCCTGTGAGTAAGAACATGTTTCTTGCGGTCTAGCTAGGGCTGCTGTATGGGTCGGAAATACTTCAGACGCGTGCTACGATGGAGGTACCGTCTGTATGAAGCGTTTTTCGAGTGACGGGGGGGGGGGGCTCCTTAACCCAAACTCGTCGGAATATCAACCATTCTAGTGTTTCGAAATCGTTTTATTTCATACTCTAGTCCTTTGCCACGGAAGGCTAAAAAAGTAAAATTGTCCCCCTGCCATGGGATTGTTCATCGAGTAGTAGCATTATAACCGTCCTCCAAAAAAAAACTCTGTTTCGGGGTGAGGTATATAGAGGTCCTATACTACAATCAAGTGACCACCCTGAGGGGAAAAGCGTGGTGCACTTCTACCGTAGCATGCGACGCGTGCTACGGTAGAGGTAGCACCTTCCGGCTGGATCATTTTCTGAACGATCGGGCTCCTTAACCCAAATTCGTCGGACTTTCATTTTCGTGACGAATTATTTTAACGAGTATACTTCGGTCAGGATATTTCTCATCCGGCAGCAGTTTTATTTTCCTCCAAAATCATTTGTTTCGGTGAGGTATGACGCTCCTTAAGTGAGAAGCTCAGAAAAAAACATGGTGCACCTCTCTATCGTAGCATGTGTCATGCTTCCTCACCGCTAATAATTTGTTCGGATCGGGAAGGTACCCCCACCCCAGCCACCTGCCTTTTCACAGGTGCCGGTAGTATGTGTATCACTATTGAACGTTCGTCGAGCTACAAATGGGTCAGTCAGGTGAAAACCGCAGCGCCCCCCCAAATGTGCCGCATGCTCTGGCAGAAGGCGGGGGGGAGGGGTTATGGGGTTTGGACCACATACCTCTGGCTGGCAGTGAATCCTTTTGAACTGAAGACCTAACCAACACATATTTTCGATCATATTTGTGGTGTACTACTACCTAGGAAGTTTAAGTGCGACGCGACGCGTTCTACGGTAGAGGTAGCACGTTTTGGCTGAATCGTTTTCTGAACGATCGGACTTCTTAACCTAAATTCGTCGGACTTTCGTTTTTGTGACGAATACTGTTTCAGAATATACTTCGGTCATGAGGTTTCGCATCCGACAGCACTTTTATTTTCCTCCAAAATCGCATTTTCGGTGAGGTATGACGCTCCTTACGTGAGGAGCTCAGAAAATTCATGGTGCACCTCTATCGTAGCATGCGTCTCACCATGGCGCTTTTACCGGTTCGACACGCAAAGCCACTCTAATATCTGGCCGACTGAGTCGACAGCGACGTTTATTCCCAGCTAACTCACAGCCACAGCCCGGCCTGTTAATAGTACCTTCTCTCCATGGTTTAGGTAGCTGGATTTCCCTCTGTAGTTACCTCTTCTTTGTTTGGAGGGTATTATTGGAATATGCGAAGCACATTATCAGCTGGCATCCGTATATATGGAATAATATACTGATATGTTTGTCCATTACTCCAGGTGCTCGAAAACACGCTCATAACAAGTATTTCGTACGAGTAATTCATTATTGTTCAATTAGCCTTCCAACAAGATAATAATCATAATACGGGTAGGGGCGGATTTAAGTACTTCATCTATTCATTAGTTAATTTAACTAGTGTGGAGTAAATATGTTTCCACACAAGAGGGACACTATATTGCTCTCGGTCTGTGCACATTGACTAAATATGTTTTGCTTTGTTCTTGCGGCAAACCCGCGTGCACACATCCCGGTCTGGAACTCTTAGAACATGGACGGACTGCTGATGGACACGTGCAACAACGTTGTGTGGGAGGGCTGGGACGAGTTCGAAGTTCCTACCCCCAGGCTCAGCCCGCCCACCGGGGGCAGCCAAACGGCGAGCGTTGTCGTCACGGGCGACTCTTCCGGCATCTTGTTCCAAGAGTGTTTCGTAGCCCCCGGTGCAGGTGAGAGAGTTGGGGGGGTTCGCTGTCGGGGGCAATGCCTTATAAGGATGGTGCCCTATGGGAGCAATGCCTCATAGGGATGATGCCTTATGGGAGAAATGCCTTATAGGGGTGGTGCCTTATGGGAGCAATGCCTTACAGGGGTGCTGCCTTATGGGAGCAATGCCTTATATGGGTGGTGCCTTATGGGAGCAATGCTTTACAGGGATGGTGCCTTTTGGGAGCAATGCCTTATAGGGGCGGTGCCTTATGGGAGCAACGCCTTATAGGGGGGGTGCCTTATGTGAGCAATGCCTTGTCGGGGTGCTGCCTTATGGGAGCAATGCCTTGTAGGGGTGGTGCCTTATGGCAACAATGCCTTACAGGGGCGGCGCCTCATTTCCAGAAGTGCTTCGCATTAGAAGCTCATGATATCACCCGAAACAAACATGCCTTCGAAGAATGTGTGTGTGCTGCGTGCGCAACCCGGCGAAGCTTTTCCGTGTACTGTTTCGGGGGGGGGGGGGGGGGGGTGTAAAAAATGTTGGTAAAATAATGGAAATCTACAGGCGTTTGTGTGTACCGTAGGTCCTGTGAACTATCCCCCCCCCCCCGTCATAGTCCTCCAAACAAACAGACTACAGTAGGAAACCCGCCGTTCCAGCCGGTCGTCGCTCACTTGAGGAAGCTCAACCAGTCGGGAAATATTGAGCAAAAACAAAATGGTACCCCCCCCCTATACCGTGGAATTGCTCCCAGCCGGGGAAGACGGGTTCTCCTTCAACGATGTCACTATGGCATGCCGCGGTAGGGGGTGCTCCTACTTTTTCATAAGGCTCTTGTGTTCGAAGCGCTACCTATCTACCTACCTCATCCAGCACCTGTCACGGGCAATCATAGTAAATAGGACCATATATTGGTCGTACCATTTGTGACAAAAATGGTAATTGGGTATACCGTAGGTCCTTTTTACTATATGGTTCCCCGTGTTAGCTTTAAGAGGAAATGAACGATCAACCCGCTCAACAATGCCTCCCGTGGTCTAGGTAGGGTAATCGGGACGAAGAGCACGACGGCATAAATATATATACGAAGTATATGTTTAGAGTGGGTGTATTCTCAGTTGAGTGGAGTATGCAAACAGTCAGCCAGAAAGAAACTGGTCAAGACGTGTAACCCCCGGTATCGTAGAACGCGTCTCTCATCTATCATACCCCGCACCTTCTAAAAATATCGAGGAACGTTCCGGGAATATTATTTGATACGTATGTATTCGATTGTTGTTGATGGGATGCATATGCGGTTTGTCAGAGGCAATGGCGCCAATGAAGCGCCTGCTCTCGCGACACTTATTTGTTTTTGTACTTTTTCGTCTTTTTTTTTCACCTAATGAAACGCCTATATTCTTTCAAAACAGAGCCCCGCATCCTGATGGAATCGGCCATGCCACTGACCCTGGACAACATCTTGGAGTACGAGGAGGCCTCGAGCGGAGACTGCATTGTAGGAGTCCCGGAGGTGAGTTTTGGGAATGACTTCACTCGGGGCGTTCGTATACATCGAGGAAAAGTACCCCTTGGTTTTACCCATTTTTTGGTTTAAACTAAAGCAGGAAATAGCTGTTCCCCGTAAACAAAGATGAGTAACAGAGGAAGAACAACGTCACATACGGGGCGTTGCTCTGTTAGAGGAGATAGAAACCTGGGAAATCACGGGGAACACATGAAAAACAAATAGGAAAGTCGTGAAAAATTCTCGCAGAAGGTCCTTTGCTAACAATGGCCCTTCTGGGAGCAGCATAAGGGTCTGTACATCTGGAATAATTTGCACAGCTTTAATGTGGCCATGGTGACCATGTTCACAATGTCTGACAGTCGGTGTTCAAAGTATCTTGCCCACAGTACCGATTGCTGTACTGTAGTGCAGCGCAAACTCTTGTTATGCAGATATTTTCTAGACGACGCTGTAGCGCGCGTGGGTGTCAAATGCAGCGAGGCAATGACTTGTACGAAAACTGCAATGAACCTGGTGCTTGGTATGTATGGCGATATGTATGGCATCCCCAACAGCTCTGCCACGTAGTAAAGCGTGTGAACAGAACCGAGTGAGATCGAAGGCCCCTGACCTGCACCGATGGGACCGCATTCTCTGTGATAGGGGACGCTTTGTCGTGTCTCAGCCCCTTGCACCTAGTATGCGGTGCTCTGCCCGGCAGCCTGTCTCGCCGCTTCCATGCAAGATGTCATGCGGGCGTACAGTCTACCATACAACCATCGCAGAGTATCAGCAGAGTATCAGCGTATCGCAGAGTATCGCAGAGTATCGCAGAGTATCACAGCGTATCGCAGAGTATCGCAGAGTATCGCAGATACGCCTATGTCACATTATGTTCGCTGCTCCGGCTGTCTTCGACGAAATTGGACTGGAGTGGGAAAGGACAAAACCCCGACAAACCATCGACAACACGCACCCGCCACCCATTGTTTTGTGCAACCTGCGCGCAGGGTTCAACGGATGACCTCGTGGTTCAAGTAAACGTCAATGAGCAGACCTTGTCCAAGTCGGGAGACTGCTGGGTGCTCGACTAGACGCGTGTGGCAACCACCTTGCGATACATTCGATAACATTCTTCGTATTCATGGGAAACCTCGGTGGTTTGCAGGGCGCGTCGAGGTTCCTTCCTCTATTTGTATACGAGGACTAGTGCGGTGGTCAGCCTTGAACGAGGCGGAACGGTGGTTTCCTATGTATTTCATAGAAAATTCATGCACATTGATAGCTCCACGTAGACGACGACTTCTGCGCGAAGGAAGTAATAGCACCGGAGCCGTGGATACAACCGAAGACTCCCGCAGGTGCTTAGTATATATACACTCTGGATTGGCCTTCCTGCGTGCTACGATAGCCAGGGGGGGGGCGTACTCTTTTAGTGCTTGCCTTAGTCATTTGACCATCGACCAGGGGAGGGGGGGGGCTCAGCCCCGTTTTGTCGCAGCCTACGTACAGCAGTGACTCGTACTAGCACCTGGTGAGCAAGCCCATGGCCTAAGTATGGAAAAAAACACATTGTAACACAAGGATGAAAGTCTGACGGGTTTGAGTTAAGGAGTCTGATCGTTCAGAAACGAAAATCCGCCAAAACGTGCCACTCGTACCTGCTACCGAAGCAGGCGTCGGAAACATCATCCTCACCCGAAACTGACGCCGTTTGAGAAGCTTCGTGCCTCGCAAAAAACGAACGTTTGGCGAAGATAGATTTGATTGAAAGGCACAAGTACCCTGTCACGCTTTCAGATTTGATCGGTGAAACGTCCGGTGAGGAGTCGGTAAAGACAATCATAAGGGGCGGGCTGCATTATTGGTATATTAGGTGTGTCAAGCATTTTTCAGGGATGATTAATAGGTATATGTGAATGGTATGGTTGGAATAAGAGCTGCACGTTGTCAGATGGTTGAATGGAACAATAAAAAAATATAATTGCCGGCTTTTCCCCGATTGACTGACAACCCCATCTCCGACTGTAGGGGCTGACCAAACAGGATGTAGCGGGCTGTTTCCTCGATGTTTGAAGATCTCCGTGTCATTCAGAAATACTTTGGTCCACGAGGGCTTTGCTGACCTTACCGAAGCACGTGCCTGCGATGATAGAGGTTTCGTTTAAAGTCGTTGGTTTTGTTTTGTCAGAGGTGTGCCCCTCGTGGGCTGTTCGAGAAAGCGCGTGCGCCGTGATCTATCCCATGGTGGGTGGGTTTTATGTGAAAGCCCCACGTTTGGCGAGCGGCTGCATACCCGTCACTAAAATACCACGCCGAAGGGCTGACCCCCCGCACCAGCCCCCCCCAGCTTGTGAACCCTGCACGAGAGAAAAATAGTGCGGATATTCGTGTTTGTATTTTCTTTCGATGAGGTTTTTTGTTCTGACGAGCCTTGAACGCGACGGGGGGGCATCTGATGTTATTTTGATGTTATATGAGTAGACCAGGATTGCTGTCAAGAATAGCACTTTCATAGCGGAGTTCACCTTATATTTGTAAGAGGGAAATGGAGATCCTTAACGAGGGCAGCCAGCGAGCAACCTTGGACATGCTCGCGGAACCACTTTTCACCTGATAGCAGCGGTCGTCAGGACCGATTAAGACTTATCCTGTAGTATTAATCTAATTCTATTGTGTCGGGAGAGTTGGTCTTCATTTGGTCTTGTCAGTGCCAATATACGTAACGTTTGCGTGGCTTTGCGCTGCATGTGACCTATCTTTGTGATACGTGCCCCATTGATTGCCGTTAACCCTATTGTTTGTCGTTTGAGTGCTTCGAAATACACATAAGATTTGTTGAAGGTGAGCAGTACCTGCTACGTAAGCTTTGACGCGATGTTGCTTTGCCAACATGCAGGTGGGGACCCTAGAAACTTATGAAATTAATGCTGGTCAGGATATTTAGTTGTAGCAATGGTGCTGGTTGTACAATACTGCCTGGTACATGTTTTGGCGACAGATAGATGCTGCGTGCAACGCCTTCCCGTCCAGTCACCCCCAAATGTAACTCGTGGCCGCCCTGGATAGCCGGGGCAGACTGTCCACAAGAGGTCGACGCCGTTGCGAGCGCTCGTAGAAGAGGAGAGAACTGCATGTACTTACAATCTTGCAATAGGAATAAAATGAAGGCCATGATCATGTCGAAGGTAATCGCGCGTGGATGATATACCCACAAACATTAGCCTCTCGATATTGAACAATGTATCATTGCGCGTCTACCGGCATGCGGCAACCAACATGTACTGGGTTAATCTTTAATCTGCGGAAATCGAAGTTCGACAATACACGACCACTGACACGTGACGACCTCACAAGCGTAACCTGGCCGCCACCCCCCGTTCATGCGTTGAGACTATAAGGCCACACTGTTAATAGTGCCGTTATTATCTGTCAGTGCTTTTTCCAGGTTTTCGGGATCTTTCAGTTTCGAATGAAGATATGGAGGCGTTCGGTCACATTTTGCGAAGTTTAATAGAGCAGAGGGGAGAATATCTGAGAGTCATCGCACCGTAGGGGCGCAGCATAATTTTCCGAGCTCCTCACATAAGAAGCTCATTATCTCACCCGAAACAAAACTGACTTCGGAAACATTCGCTCGCGCAACCCGGCCAAACCTTCCAATACGGTAGTCCCAAAACAAATATACCAGTAAATTAAAGCTAGTTTCCGGTGGTTATTCACGTGAAGAGCAAAACCGGTCAGAAAATATTGGGTCTAAAAGTGGTGGCCCTAGAGTGGGATTGCTCCAAAAACAGGAAACTCTTCGTCCATACGGTATATATGTAGAAGGAAAACAAAACGCGCGAAAACAATATCTTAGGAAAATCTGAAAAAACGTTAGAGCGTGAGGTCCTTCGAAATGCAAGGCTAGTTGGCACTTTGCTGTTCGGTAGGAGGCAAATGAACACGCTCGGTAGAGGGAAATTTCGCAGTGGTGGTGCCTGCAAAATGGGGACGTAGATAAATGTGGAGCCCCAAACCACCAATAATCGTGAAAACTAACATTGACTTTATAACATTGACTTTACCACTCAGTCCATCGAACTCACAGGTAGCTGACGCGCAGGAGCAGGAGCAGCAGTAGTAGCAGTATAATTGTAGTTGGAAGTGACCTGCGTGCATAAGGTTTGAAAAGTCATACGTCGCAGCAAAAACGGCTTGTTCGAACTCGTACGAGTGCACCGCTAGGGTAGTCTGTTGTTGCTGTGTTGTTTCTGAGCGTGTTGCTGTTGCAATTGTCGCAACGAGAGACACAACATCCCCGAATCCGAACGCCGGATGAGACCACGAGTGGACAATAATGGAAAGGATGGGCCGCTTTGTAATGGAAATTTGAGTAAAAATACCGAGACCAAGCCACCGTTGCATTTCCGTTCAGAATGGTACGTACCATTTTGCGTTGGGGATGGCTGGTGTTGAGGTATTTTATACATATCCCACATACAAGCTCCAACGAATTGAACTTATTACGTCAATACCTTCGATAGCTCAACACAAGATCGTTAGAATTAGCCCATTTTCATCTCGATGTTTTATCGGCAGTAGCGCTCGCGGTGGTATCGCGGCAGAAGGCACATGGCATCGGATAAACCCGGAACAAAACTCGAAAACGTGACCGACACTCATTAAAACAAAACCTGCGCAAGCCTTGGAAGTATATCTCTCTTTTGTAAGTTTTTCTTTTCCAAAGATCCGCCTCTAAGACGGTTAGGGTAATAAATTAAAGGCTACTTAACACCACACACGCCGTAAACCATCCCTATATCAAATGGTGGATACCCGTCCCCGCTGCACGCTCTTGTTAATAGACGCTCGGTAAATATTACACTAATCGTGTTGTTTGGTCGCTCTATACGTCGTATACGATGATCGACACCTTGCTCGAATTGTCTGGTGTGTGTTACGATAAGCGCGGTCGCTGTGGGGTAAGTCCTGATCGCACTCCTAGCGGGCACGGCAACCCGCCTCAAGAACGCCAAGATATATGCATGAAGCCGAGCGACACCAAACGATACAAATATTTCCGTGTATGATAGATGCGGCATGTCGACTCATCGACGCTATATAGATACGTAGGGGTATCATTGTTTGGCCAAATATAGTTTATCACCTGCTGAGTTGGTCCTTGAGCAAATTCAGGTTAGTATCAGATATTTGCTACGTAGAGGTAGGATAATGGTACGTAGTTGTTTCTGGACTATTTAGAGTGTTTGCGATAGAAGTAAAAAAAAATATACTTTCCTTCCGCTCAATAAAGTGAATTCCCTTCCCCTCATGGTTTCGGTGTGTTTGCGATAGAAGTAAACAAAATCCTGCAGGCGACGCCTCCGAAAATAATAAGGGAAGTGGGGTGAGGCAATGCGGCAAACCAAACGAACAACGAAAACAAAAAGTAGCGTACGACAGGAACGGCAGCCAAGCAACGGTGGCGGCGGCAGGGGTGTGACCGCAGAGCCGCAGCTGCAATCCCACGACCGCAAGCAGCAGCACCGGTGGCTGCAGCTATGTGGCGGCAGCCCCAGCAGCAGCGGCAGCAGCAGCAGCAGCAGCAGCAGCAGCAGCAGCAGCAGCAGCAGCAGCAGCAGCAGCAGCAGCAGCAGCAGCAGCAGCAGCAGCAGCAGCAGCAGCAGCAGCAGCAGCAGCAGCAGCAGCAGCAGCAGCAGCAGCAGCAGCAGCAGCAGCAGTAGCAACAGCAGCAGAGCAGCAGCAGAGCAGGAGAAGCAACAACTTCCGTTTTTGCTTTTCTCGATTTTGCGTCCAACTATTCTTGTCGTCGTGTGCTGCTCCTGCTGCTGCCCACGATCTACACGCGACACCGCGCCGGCACGCTCCGCTCCAAGCCCGCCCGGGGCCCGACATATCTAGACCGTGGCGGCGCGCCGCCGCTGCTTGCTGCTAGTGCTGCTACCGCCGTGTGGTGAAATTGAAATGATACACGGCGATCTGTCATCCTGTCGCGCTCTACAAGCAAGGCGGTAAGACTACTGTACGTCTCCATACGAGTACGACTCGTAGGAGTAACTTCTACTCGTACGAGTAGTTCTTCTGAACAGCGCATCTTTCACAACACCAAGCCGGCGAGAGCGTACCGTAACCGGCCGCCAGCAGTCCGCCGGCGCCCCGTCAGCACAATCCAGCACCGCTTGTCCGTATCATACTGCAGCACACCTCTCGAGCCTCTGTGCTCCCACCGGTTGTTGTGTTGTGTAGAGCAAGCAGCAAGGTTGGGGCCTATGGGAGACATGTCCCATAATTTGTGGCGTTCTGCGTCGGTAGAATGCTCGGTGTGTGTAGGCCAATGAAACTGAGAGCCAAAAGTTACCGTAACTTTTGATCAAAAACGTACTTCTCTAAAGTACTTTTTTGCCGTTTTTTAAAACAATTACCGCAAATCCTTCCTTCGGGAGAATTTTTAGAGAAGTAAAAGTAAGAAGAAAAAAAACGCAAACACTCTTTTGTTTAAGGACTGCTGTTGTCCAGGTTGCGCCGATGTCTCACGCACACCGATCTCCTACAATATTTCTTGTTTGAGTTTACTTTCCATGGACGTTTCCATGAAAGTGTTTTTACTTCATCATTAACAAGATGGGTTTTCAAATCCCATTCGGAAGCTGTTTTACTTCCATGGAAGTAAATTCAACTTCCTCCTTGGAAGTGTTTTTACTTCCGTGGAAGTAAATCATGAAAGCGGATAGTCGAGAGAAGCTTCCATGAAGTCGACCCTCGATCTCACTTGATACACTGTCCCATCCAACGTGGGTCGATCCCGATTACCAAGACGTGGACCAATTACAAACTAAACGGGATATTCAAAAACCCTGTAGCGCGCAGCACAGAACCACAGTAGACCTGTCTAGTGGCCGAAAGCCCTTCTTAAGCGAAACTTCAATTATGGAAGCAAATACTCCTTACTTCCATTTCACTCCCATGGAGGGAGTAAAAAAACTTCCACATGGAAGCGTATTTACTTCGAAGTAATTTTACTTGGAATTGAACTTTCAAGGCCTCCATGGGGAAAAACAACTGCAGGACAGGACACCTAATAAGAAAACCAGGCTGGAAGGTAGAGCAAAGAAGGAACTTCGGGAGGCGTTGTCTTGAAATTAGTGCAGAGAGCACCCTCTCCCAAACAAGAAGTTCAGCCTGGACCATAAGTTATATTTATTATCAGGTGCCCTGTACTGTACTTGCAGGGAAGAAACATGTTTCTTCCATGGGAGCACCTTGTTTCTTTCATGGAAGAAATGTTTGGCTTGCATAGAAAAAAGTAAGTTACATACTGTAGTGGACCCGGTGGCGCGAATGAAAGCCTTCCAAGTTATGTTTGGTGCGGGATATCAAGCCTTTCATGTGAGGAGGATAAAGCAAAATACGCCGCCACGCCTATACGGCGGGAGAATTGCACTGCTGTTCGCGGTAAGGCAGAGTGCTGACACACGAGCTATTTCCAGTGGGGAACAGTAAACCCCAGCAGCACTACGGGGTGTGTAGGCCACTATATAACAGTAGCCCTAGCGGCCTTGAGCCGCTCAAAACAAAGGCCCTACCGCCCCGGCAGTGTATACAATCTGTAGGGATGCGAGAGTCTGTGGCGTACGTCTACGGCCAAGCACGGCATGCGGCCAGTGAGCGCCACTATACACTACCCACTACCGTGTGACATGTGTCTCCTACCGATAGGCGAAGTGCCTACTAAGAGCCGATATCTTAGTAAGACCTCACGCTGTAATTTATTAAACATTTTCCGAAGATTTTGTTTTTGCGGGGTTTTTTATCCTCCTACGTAGTACGTAGATTATCTGGTGTTTCCCCCCTTCCACAATGCGAAGCGTTTCAGATATTTTGCCCTCTGCTCTGTGAAAATTCGCAAAATGCGGCAGAACGCCTCCATATCTTGATTCAAAACTGAAACATCCTGAAAACCAGGAAAAAATACTCTCATATAATAACGGCCCTATTAACAGTGTTGTCTTAAAGTTAGTCTCAACGCATGAACGGGGAGTGGCGGCCGGGGTACACTTGTGACGTTGTCACGTGTCAGTGGACGAGTATATTCGTGCTTCGATGACCGCAGATTCGCCCCATAAAGTTTGGTCGCCGCATGCCGGTAGACGCGCAGTTTTACGTTGTTCAGTGTTCAAAGGTTATTTGCGCGTGTATCATCCACGCGCGATTATCCTTGGACATGATCGCGGGTTTCATTTCCTTCCTTTTGCACTATTGTAAGTACATGCACTTGTCTCCTCTTGTACTAGCGCTCTCAACGGCGTCGACCTCTTCTGAACAGACTGCCCGACTATCCAGGGCGACCACAACTTAGTTTCGATTGGAGGGGAGGGGAAGATGTGGCCATGCAGTATATGTCACAAAACATGTACCAGGCAGTATTGTACAACCAGCACTATTGCTAGAACTACATATCCTGACCAACACTAATTCCATATGTACCAGGATCCCCACATGCATGTTGGTGAAGCTCTATCGCGCCAAAGCTTAGACAGTAGGTACAGGTCACCCGTAACTAAATTTTGTTCTGAAGCACTCATACGGCAAACAAGAGGATCAACGGCTTTATGACACGTAGCACACGGACGGGCCACACGTCAGTGGAAAGTCTAGCATCCGTTACGTACTGGCACGGACAAGGCCCGAAGAAGACCAAATCCTCCGATACGATAATAGCCCCCCTTTAAATACTACAAGAACTCTCTTAGCTGGTACTCACGACGGCTGCCGTCAGATGAAACGTTGTTCAGCGAGCATCGGCAAGGTTACTCGATTGCTGTCCTCGTTAAGGGTCGCCACTCTCCTTTTATAAATATTATGTGAAGGCCACTGTGAAAGCACTACTAGTAGCAGCAACTGTGTTCTACTACTGTTATCACAACATTACCACATCGCCCCCCCCCCCTTCTCGTTCACAGCTCGTGAGGGCAAAACCTCATCGAAAGGAAAACACAAAACCGGATATCCACCCTCTTTTCTCTCATCTACGGTAGAGGGGTTAAGCCCTTCGGCGTGTTATTTTTGGTGACGGGACTGTAGCCGTTCGCCAAACGCGGGGATTCCATAAAGGCACACCCACCATGTTATGGAACACGGCGCGCGAGCTTTCTCGAACAGCCCACGAGGAGCGCACCTCCGATAAAACCGACCAACGACTTAAAACAAAATTCTACCGGGCTACGCCATATATACGATAGAAGTTCCACCAGCACTCTTTGGCAGAAGCAGTTCTGAATGACGGCGCTCTTTAAACGCCGAAGAAACAGCCCGGCATCCCGTTTTGGCCAGAGCAAGTAGAGTAGACGATGGATTTGTTCGTCGGGAAGCGCCGGTGTTTTGTATTTTATTATTCCGTTTGCCATCTGACACTGTGGAGCTATTATATCAATCATACCAATCCCATCAACCTATCAAACATCCCTGAATTCGTTGACAAACCGATACAAATAAATGCAGTCCCCCTTATGTTTGGCTTGACAGGCTCCTCACAGACGTTTTCCCCACAGTCAAATCTGATGTAAAAGGGTGGCGTTTGCTTGTGCCTTTCAATGAAACATATGTTTATCAAACATCAGTTTTTGTTTGAGGCATAAAGCTCCTCAAACGGCGTATGGAGATTATTGCGATGATCGTATTCTGACGCGTGCTACGATAAAGGTACTACTACTGTACCTTGGTTTCGCTGATTTTTGTCTCTCAACGATCGGGCTCACTTGACTCAAACTTGTCGGACTTTCTTTCTTGTGTTCCAATGCGCGTTTTGTTTTTTTAATATGTAGGCCATGGGGTTGTGCACCAGATACTCGTACCAGGAGATCGTAGCTCTTTTATTTTCCTCCATTATCAGGTTTCGTGTGAAAGGGATAAAGCTCCTCAACTGACCCCCCCCCCCTCAAGAAAAAGCATAGTGCACCTCTATCGTAGCTAGCAATCGTGTTACTGACCCTGCCGTGGCACGAGTCGCTGCTGGTACACAGGCTCCGACAAAAGGGGGGCTGGGTGTTTTCCTTTTACTATCGTAGCACGCAGGAAGGCCAAGCCAAAGCGTATACCAGGTATGTACGAAGCACTTGCGGGAGTCGTCGGTTCTCTCTACGGCGCCGGTGCTATTATTTCCTTTCTGCAGAAGTCGCCGTCTACGTGGAGCTATCAATGTGCATGAATGCTCTATGAAATACACGGGAAACCACCGTCCCGCCTCGTTCAAGGCTGACCGCCGCGCTAATAAAGCTCGTATAAAAAGGCCGGAAGGACCCTCGACGCGCCCCACAAAACACCGAGGTTTCCCACGAATACGAAGCTTGTTGGCGAATTCATCGCAAGGTGGTCGCCACATGCGTCTAGTCGAGCACCCAGCAGTCGCTCGACTTGAACAAGGTCTGCTCATTGGCGTTCACTTGAACCACGAGGTCATCCGTCGAGCCCTGCGCGACGAGGGTAGCACAAAAAGTGGGTGGCGGGTGCATGCTGACGATGGTTTGTCGGGTGTGCCCTTTTCCCCCCCAGTCCAATATTTTCGAAGATAGCCGCAGCGCGCGAACATAACGTAACACAGGCGTCTCTGTGGTACTCTGCGATGCTCTGCGATACGCTGCGATACTCCGCGAAACTCTGCGACAGTTGTACGATACGTAGAGTGTATGCCCGCATGCTGCCACCTGTATGGGAGCGACGAGACAGGCTGCCGGGCGAAGCTCCGCATACTACTGCTGTAAGTGCAAGGAGCTGCGACATGACAAGGCCCCCTGTCACAGGGAATGCGGTCCCCTGTCGGTGCAGGTCAGGGGGCCTTCGATCCCACTCCGTTCTGTTCACATGTTTTACTATATAACGTGGCAGAGCTGTTGGGGATGCCATTTATATCGCCATCCATACCAACCACCAGGTGTATTGCAGGTTTCGTACCAGTCATTGCCTCGCTGCGTTGGGCACCCACGCGCACTACAACGTCGCCTGCAGGTGCTCTGCATAACAAGAGTTTGCTGTCAGTACTGCAAATGGTACTGCGGGCACGATTGGTTTGGACACCGACTGTCAGACATTGTAAACATGGACACCATGGCCATGTTGAAGCTGTCCAGATGGTTCCGAATATACAGACCCTTATGCTCCTCCCAGAAGGGCCATTGTTAGCACAGGACCTTTTGTGACAACTTTTAACGACTTTCCTGATTGTTTCCATGTGTTTCCACTGATTTCCCTGGATTCGTTTTCCTCAAACAGAGAAACGTTCTGTATATTACATCATTCTCCCTCTGTTACCCTTCTTCGTTTACAAGGAACAAGCTGTTTCCTGTTTTAGATTAAAACGAAAAAATGGGTAAAACCAAGGGGTACGGTTCCTCGATATTTACGAATGCCCCGACTTAAGTCATGTTCAGAACCCACCTCCGGGACTCCTACAATGCAGTCTCCGCTCGTGGCCTCCTCGTACTCCAAGATGTTGTCCAGGGTCAGTGACGTGGCCGTTTCCATCAGAATGCGGGGCTCTGTTTTTGTAAGGAATATAGGCGTTTCGTTCGGCGAAAAAGAAGACGGAAAAAGAAAAGAAAAGAAAAGAAAAAATGTCGGGAGAGCAGGCGTCACATTAGCAACCGTTTGTCCGCAGTCATTGCCTCTGACGAACCAAATAGTCCGTCCATCACCAACAATCACATAGATACGAATTAGACAATTCCCGGATTTTTTCGCCCTCTTTCGAGAAAATACTACTGTCTCCACACACACCCCTCTCGAGTTGTGTTTAGGAAGGAGCGATTATCTGCTGTGTGATATTGGGGGTTACACGTACGTTTTGGACCGATTTCGTTCTGGCTTGACTAATTGCCATACTCCACTCTCAATAGAGTTTTGATTGTTTGCTGTCGTGTGCCCTTAGTCGATGAGCTACGTAGATCGTGGGAGGGACTGTCAAGCGGGCTGCCCGTTCCTTTTTTCATCAAGCTAGGTGTTGGGGGTAAGGTAGAGAGCTTCCTCGAACATGAGCCTCCCCGGGCCTCAGAAAAGGTAGGAGCCCCCCCCCCCCCCGAGTCATCCCACGGTAGGGGCGCAGCATACTTTTCTGAGCTCCTCACATGATGAGCTCAATATCTCCCCCGAAATATGACTTCTGAAATATTCGTTCACGCAACCCGACCAAACTTTCCAATACGGTCGTACAAAAACAAATGTACCAGTAAAATAACATTAGTACCGGTGGTTACTCACGTGAGGAGCACAACCGGCCAGAAAATATTGAGTCAAAAAGTGGTACCCCTACCGTGGGATTGCTCCCCCCTTTGTGGCATGCCATCATGACATCGGTATAGGAAACCCCTTTTTACCCGGCCGGAAAAACCTCCACCCACCGTTTGGGGGTACAACTTGCCGGTTTGAGCGTGTAGATGCATGCTACGGTAGAGGTGCACCATGTTTTTGCCTCATAAGGGTGGTCACTTGTCACTCGAGGAGCTCTATACCTCACCCAAACAACAGACTTTTGAGGCAAATAAAAGGGCTAACCGATGGACAATCGTTGAGCAAAAATGAAAAATAGTTGCAACACCAGAATCAAGCTCCGACGGCGTTGGGCTAAGTAAGGAGGCTCCCGTCGTTCCGAAAACGTTTCAGCAAAAACAAAGGTATACCTTATACCTCTAGCGTAGCACGCCTCCTACCTGTTAGCATAATAGGTTTACTGCTCTAGCATGTTTGGCTTGCAAAACTACGTAGCGCACGACTTCTTCGAAGTCAGGTTTCATGTCATATAGTGAGCTCCACATGCGAGGAAGTCAGAGAATAAGGCATCATCCCTCTAAGGCCCTGACCTTCACGGGGGAACCCACGCTCACCTGCACCGGGGGCAACGAAACTCTCTTGGAACACGATGCCGGAAGAGTCGCCCATGACGACAACGCTCGCCGTTTGGCTGCCCCCGGCGGGCGGGCTGAGTCTGGGGGTGGGAACTTCGAACTCGTCCCAGCCCTCCCACACAACGTTGTTGCACGTGTCCATCAGCAGTCCGTCCATGTTCTGGGAGTTCCGACGGACCGGGATGTGTGCAAGCGGTTTGTCCGCAAACAAAAACAAGCAAACATATTAGTCGATGTGCACAGACCGAGAGCAATATAGATTAGTGTCCCTCCTGTGTCGAAGCATAAGTACCAGTATTCCACACTAGTTCAAGTAACTAATTAATATATCAATTATTTTTATTCACCCCTACCGTTACTAGTATCATCTTATCGGAAGGCAAATTGAACAATCCTGAAATACGAGTGATCAAAAGTGATACCAATACTAAGGGCACCTGTGGAAAGGCAGGTAGCTGGGGGGGTGGGGGGTGGGGGCGTACTCATTTGTTGCTTGCCTTAGTCATTTGACCATTTACCACGCATCCCTTTCGAGACGGTGGCTGGGGGGGGGGGGGGGGGGGGGTATTTTCCCGATCCGAACAAATCATTAGCCGTGAGGACGCATGCTACGGTAGAGGTGCACCACGCTTTTTCCCTGCGGGTGGTCACTTGATCATAGTATAGGAACTCCATACACCTCACCATAAAACTGTGTTTTTGGAGGACGGTTATATACAATGGTAATCGAGGAACAATCCCATATGGCGTAAATGCAAACTGAACAATATTGAAACACTACAATGATATTCCGGCGAGTTTGGGTTATACAAGTAAGGGGCCCGATCCTTCAGAAACCGTTTTAGCCAAACAAAGGTACAGCAGTACCTCTTTCGTAGCACGCGTCTTAAGCCCCTCCAACTCATGCAGCAGCCCTAGCTAGACCACAAGAAGCGTTTTCTTACTCACAGGGAAACCCTTAATGTGGAAGTTGTCTACGCGGGTGAGCTCCATGTAGTTGCCCGTTTCGAAGGTCGAGCCCCAGATGATGAACGCGCTGCGGAAAACACAACAACAACAACAACAACAACAACAACAACAACATCAAAATCGTGACACACGTACGTGCGCGGTCGGTTGTCGACGCGACGCTTAATAGACGACGCGGCTTTGATACGATAGTTCGGCATTCTTGTACCCGACGACAAACTGGTGGCGCTTCAGGTACAGCAGGTCCATGGAACAAAATAGAGCGTGAGCAAGGGGAGTACCGCCTCTTCCGTCAGTGCTATATTCGTCATATCCACTATTATCGAAATTGGGTGGTGGAGCACCCTGAACCCCCTGGAAAGCACCGCCTCCGTATCCTGGGGGACACCCTACAGAAACCTTAGCGTTGGTGAATGTTCACAGTAGTAGAAGAGGGCTCAAGGGGGAGCATGCGCAGCCCGGAGGTCCATGCAATATCTGCCGTAGATGTTCAAGCTTAAACGACAATAACAGAGGCACGCCTTGTCGCTGGGGATTCCTTGCGCAATACGTCATCATGGGCTATTTCATTAGTTGAGTTTAGCTTTTTTCGACAGGTGATAGACCGGTGGACAACAAAAGATGCAGTCTACGATAGCGGTGCACCATGGCGTTTACGAGGGTGGTGACTTAAGGAGCTCTGTAGCCAGCCCAAAAGATGCTTTTACCCATTCAGAACTGACACAAAATGCCCCACACTAATTCGAAGTATGTTGTTCCCAAATTCGGGGGGCCAGCTTTTAAGCGGTTGAGAGGAAAGCGATAGTGCTACCCGACGAACCAATCCCATGGCCAGAGTAAGGGCCCGTTTAACAAAGAAAAAAAAACAATTTGGAGAACAAAATAAATTCAAATCCGCTTTTCATTGGTCAAAACACGCACCAGCACCCCCCCCCCAAAATCCCCCAAGATCCTAATCTATGGTGCTGGTGCGTGTGTTGACCAATGAAAAGCGGATTTGAATTTTATTTTTTCCAAATTGAACTTATTTTATACTCGTTAACATGGGCCCTAAGCGATGAAAACTCTTGCAACATAAGAAATAAAGTCCGGCGATGTTTGGGGTCAAGGAGCGCGATCGTTCGGAAACCGTTTCAGCCAAAAGGGCTACCTCTAACCTCTATCACAAACCATCGTCACACACAATAAGGCGCTTTGTTGGTATACTACGGAGCTCACGTGATGTTGCTTGAGTCGGTGAAGTGAAAAGCGCCGCTCCGGCACCCTCCCGGCACTATTCCAATGAAACTCAACTCCTGAGAAAGGCATGCACCCACCCCGCAGTGGCAAACGGGAACGCCGGTTAGACGACGATGACAACACGTGCTGCCGTAAAGGTCAGGTTGTAATTGTTTTTTGGGGTTCCTCACTTGATTATAGTGTATAATAATATATCTCTCTCTAGAGCACAGAAAGGAAGAGGGAGGACAACATGGACTACTAGGTATGCCATGAGTAGCTGTGAACAGTATTGATTGCGACGGTGTTGGCGTGGGATGAAAGAGCCCCCCCCCGCCCTGCGAGTCATGAAATAATTCGTCAAAAAAACACCAATTCTGTCGTCACAGGTTTCGTGACGGGAAACGCGTACGTTTGAGAAATCGAGGGTATCCCATGGCCAGCCAAGCATAAGCGACAGGCGCGATCGGCGATACACGAGGACGGATGGAAAACTGCTCAAGTATCCTGTTGCTTTTACACTACCGAGATGTTGGCGAGGGTTCCCGTTAGTGAAACACTATCTCGGGGCAACATTACAGTGCGAGCAATATCATAGGTAATACAAACTAAATCTGTGAGTGAACAAAGCGGGATACACCTGTTTTTTTGGGGGGGGAGGTCCTTGGGGGGGAGGGTCCATGTCGCGTGTTTTGACCACTATTTGGTCCTCCCGGAATAGCAATCGCTACTACAGTCAGTGACATTCAAGACCCGCCACATCGGTTTTCAGACGTGTGTGCGATCGCGTTATATATATATAGCAGAGGCAACCCACTTTCACACACGAAAACACACCACTGCGCAACGACGCAGATAACTACTGGGCGATTACGTTATTATTAGTCCAGTCCGAGCAGAGCCACCCTGTGCCTACGATGTTTGCGGCGCCTTCGAAGGACACAAAGCCTCTTCAAGATACTATTGCGGTGGACCATAGTAAATACCTACGTATATATAAACCTATATATATTTATCTATTTTTACTACCAATATATGGTTCTATTTACTATGGCCCCCGGAAATAGGCACCGGCCGTCCCTATCCGGGCCCTTAAAGTTGGGGAAAGTTAAGGTTGATACAGTAGCCAGACGACGCGGGCTGCCATGGAGTCGTGTAGCGCTTTTTGGCTGAAGGGGCTACTGAACCAAATCTCGTCGAGATTTCATTTTTTTGTGTTTTTTATGAGTTACAATATTGAATGTTTTATACCAAAAGACGCCATGGATGGGATTGATTGTTCATCGGGTCTACCACTTGCATTTTCCTCCGAAACCAGTTTATTTTTAGAATACGTAGCAATGACTTACTATTGGTATAGAGCTCTTCCAGCGAGGAGGAGGAGCCTTATAACAAAAAACGGGTACGCCTCTATCGTATTATCCATACGTAGCAGGCGCATGCGACGGCAGCCTGCATGCAGGTGCATCACGTTTTTTTCTGAGGGCGATCACTCGAGGAGCTCTATTAATACCTCACCCGAAAAATGATTTCGTGGGGGAAATAAAAGTAACGCAAAACGGAAGACATTGCAACGAAAAGAGCAAATATGGAATTTCCGACGATCTCGGGGTTAAGGAGCCCGATCTTTTCATAAAACGTTTCAGCCACAAAAAAACAAAGGCTACCTCCATCGTAGCACGCGACGCACGCTACGTACGGTAAAAAGGTTCACCATGTTGTTTCTGGGAGTGGCCATTCGAGAGGCTCTATGAATGCCTCACCCAAACACTGATGTTAGAGCCAAATGAAAAGGCTACCCGGTGAAGCAATCCCATGGCAGCGTAAAATGTAAAATAGTGCGACGCAAAAATGAAATTCCGCCGATTTTGAGTTAAGGAGCCCCATTTTTTCAGAAAATGTTTCAGCCAAAAACCACAAAGGCACAGTACCTCTGTCGTACCACGCGTCAGCCCGCGTTTTCAGACGTTACGGAACACAATGGGGGATGTTCTCTAAACCGGTTTGGGTGGGTGATCACCTGGGAGTTCCTGACGTCCACGCAAAGGTTGCCAAGCGTGCCGGGGATGATGTCCCCCGTAGCCTCTACCACGCGCTGGATGTTGATGTGTATCACCTGCCGTTATACAAGCATGACATATATATATACAAGGCTTTCCTTTGGAGTGGTTGTAAGATGGGAGTTGATTCATGCACGAATACAAATTGCTTGTGGTTGGGTTTGGGCTAGTCCGCCAAAAATTACAGTTGTATGCGGGATTACAGTAGTGTGGCTACAATGAGTTTCAATTCTACAGTACATTAATTAAAAGCTAACCTATACAGCAAACCGTCCAAATGCGGGCGACGCAAGAGAAGGACACAGTACCTCAGCAGTAGTAGCAGAGCAGCAACAAACAAAACAAAGCGGCAGCCTATACTGTTGTGGTGGTCCATGGACGAGTCGACAATGTGTACCACCAGCTTTTTCATCAGACCGGAAGACAACAAAACACTTTGCCCTCGTACATAGAGGCGGTGTACGTATTGTATGAGACTCGTACCCTGTGGAACGTACTTCGTACGGGTACGTACGACTTGTTTACTTTTTGTTATTTTACAGAAAATTTCCAGTGGATTTCCCGATTTCCTGTAAAATAATTAAAAAAGCGGGCGCTTGGCGTAGATAGAAAGTCCAAAACAAAAGTCTTCACCGGTCAAGTAACTACTGTACGCTAGAGCACTACGAGACTGGCTGTCTATGATCTGCACAGCAGCAGCAACACAGCGGTATGAACGCATACGAGCACGAAGTACAGTAGTTCTGTCCCGGCAGCCACACTCCTTCCGTCCAAGCTACCGTCGCAGAAGTCGATGTAGTACTGCTTGCTGTGCTGCAGTGCAACAGTACATCATGCGCTCTGCCTGGTCTGTATGATGGTGTCTCTCTCCACGCTCACAAAATGCCGGTTATACAACAGTACTGTACATCATGAGCTCTTCAATCTGGTAGTCTGTATGCTGGTGCCTCTCCCTGGTGCTTTGGAGTGGTTGTAAGATGGGAGTTGGTATTCTTGCATGAATACAATTTGCTTGTAGTCGAGTTTGGGCTAGTCCGCCAAACCTTGCATGGGGGTACTAGTGTGGCCACGATGAGTGCAATTTTAAAGTATATTAAACGCTAGCCCTATAGCAAACCGTACACAAGATGGGTGACGCAAGAAAAATACAGCAGTAGTAAGGTTGTGCCCCCCTCGTACGCAATAACTCAGCAGTAGTAGCAGAGCAGCAATACACAATACAAAGCGGCAGCCTATTTCGTGTGCCCGAACTCCGAAAATGAATAATTAACTCTAATTCCGGAAAGTGCCAAAAAGAGCAATCCATTCACCGGGCAAGAAACTACTGTACGCTACTACACCACTATCTGATGATCTGAGATTTTGTACCGCAACAGCGCAGCAACAAACACATACTAGCATACTAGTATGATCTTCCGCCTGAGCTACCGTCGCAGAAGTTGATTGAGTACTGGTGCTTGCTGTGCTGCAGTAGCAACAGCAGCAGCAGCAGTACGCCACGAGCTCTGCCTGATAGTCTGTATGATGGTGTCTCCAGCGAAGCAGTTGATAGCGAAGCGCTGCTGCTGCTACTGTTGAAATGCCTGCCATGCTCTGCCGTGCGTTGTCGTCGTTGCCGACAAACCTGACGTACGGGCTATAGACTAGTCGTGCTGCTGCCAGCAAAAAGTGAAGAGCTAAAAGCTATTTCGAAGCTGTCAATCCAAAGCTGGGCCTTTTGTCACCAAGAAGAGCTGTCTTACGGTCCGCTCGTAACGACCGACCCCGGTGTACGTAAATGTACAGTTGTATATATATTTGTTTAATTCAAAAACTATCGTGTTAAGAATCAAGTACCCTGCGATCAGGTGGACAGACAGATTGAAGGTATACTTAACAAGTAGTAGTTGCAGGAGCATTTTTTGTAGTATTGAAACAGACGCATGCTAGCTCGAAACGAGAGCGTTCCCCTCTTCACCTGAATGGAAATAATATATTTTGTGTTTTGACGTGTATCATACGAGCCACACATGCCAAGAAAGAGGGAGCACCATTCGGTTTTTCCTCGTGTCCCTCACTCGAGGAGTGTAGTACCTCACCTCACCTCGCCTCACCCGCGAAAAACGATTTTGAGGAACCTTGAGAGGTGCGACCGGACGCGCTTCATCCCATGGGGCTAGCTAGGCTTAAAACATGATACTACTGCTAAAATCGGATGGAATTCCGACGATCTTGGAGTTAAGGAGCCTCGTCATGTTTTGTTTCTTGTATTATATAAACAAAACATTGCTGTATACCACATCTATCGTACACAGCAAGCATCGAAAAAAATAAATGCAATTATTTTTGATATGATACCCGGAGGGCGTGGGAGGGCATGGCGTTACATATCAGGTTGCACTATGATCAGGTGTTGGGACTGGTGCTGCGATAGAGAGGGTACCCACATTTTCACTACCGGGTTTTGGCCACTCGGACGAGTGGCTACGAATCTAACTGAATTTTGGAGCTAAACATAATGTGTTTTCGTTACGTAACAAAACCTCCACTTGCGGTGCATATATAACAAAAAAAAGGGTTATGAGTACAACACAGTAAATCAGTCACACGGCCGAGTGGCTCTGTGCAGGTGAAAAACAAGCACCTATACGTGACCCCCCTACCCTACCCTACCGTACCACCAGTCTTGGGGTGGGTGTATTAGACCCGCGCTACAAAACAGTCGCAGAAAAAATACTCTTTGGCGAAATACGCATATGCCAAGGTAGAGGTAGATGCTCCCCATGTCAGATTTTTCCTGAGGTTCCTCACCTGAGGAGGTCTATGCTAACAGTAAGTAAAATTAGGATTATGGAGGAAACGAAAAGTGCTATACCAGGTATCTACTGTCTGTACGTATATACCCGACGAACAAGACCACGACCCCCCCAAGGTTTATTACAATGAGCAATAGTGCAAAAACGAGGATGACAGCAGCAGCAGTACTCCGACCATTCTGTGTCAAGGAGCATCCCGGTCAATCATCCCGAAATAATTTCAGCTAGAAAGCGATCGTACGAGTATCTCTTCCATCGTCGAACGCGTCGAAATGACTGTAGTTCTGGCACGCGTCGAAATTATTTTTGGCCGCTGGGGAGCTCCTATACACATATATGCGAGGAGACCCTCGCGACATTCTTGGCAAACGCCTCTTTCGTGTTTTAGAACGTGCGTTTGGGTATTCCTTATTAGGTCATGGGATTGCTCTCATTTTGGACGTTGTTTGTTTTCGCTCGCTCGTGTGGGGTATGGTAGAGAGAGCTACCGAAGCTAGGAGCTTCATAAGTAGTACCTGGAGCTACACGCCTACGATAGCATGCTCCCCTATAAACCCTTTTTTAGGCGAGGAGAGCCTCGGACGTTTTAGGTGGATCCCACCACACCGTACGTAGCAATCCTTAAGTAGTAAAATTGTTATATGCATGGGAAAACAGAGTGCTGTAACTCAAGACACCAGCAATATATTCTGGCTGGCCCGGGCTTGGAGACTTGAGACGACAACCTCCTCCCCTCTTTGTCCCCGATATCTGGTGTGTTTGTGCCTAGGTGGTATCGACGTTTGCTAGGCATTAGTGAAATATATAGGCACTGGGTCATATTTGTTGGGCTCTATATACTGTACGCGTAGCTTCGCTCCCCGACTTATACCTAGCCGTTTTTTAAGCCGAAAATGAATGTTAACTCACAGCAGCTCTGCCGATTTCCCTACACCATAGATAGCCGAGGGCGCTAAACTAATAAGCCAATTATCCCACTGTATATATATAGGGGTATCAGTTAGTTTTTTCATTATGATGCAAAATTTCCTGAATGACGGGGCTCCTTAACGCAAAATCGTCGGAAATGCCATTTTTTGCGAAATTGCAAGATGTGTTTTTTTGTGTATCTACGTCGTAGGAGACCATGGGATTGTTCGTTGGGTCGCGCTATCATTTTTCTCACAATGTTTGTTTTTTCACTTACTATTTATATAGAGTTTCCTCAAGCGAGTAAACCTCAGAAAATTGATTTTGTGCACCTGTCCATCTTAAGAGTAAACCTCAGAAATTTGTTTTGTGCACCTGCCCACCTTACGTAGCATATTCGGCAATAATTTGGTGGACCTGTCGGCACGTATGTGGGATAAAGCTACCACACTGTGGTATTGTTTTATGAACCACTGTACGTAGCGCGCGTTATGAATGTTTGTTCGGGTTGTTTCCGTGAACCAAAACCTCCATTAGACGTCGCAGGCTCGGTTTGGGCGAGATATTGAGCTCTGGCCTCATGTGAGGAGGAGCTCCGAAAGTAAGGCACCACCACTGTAAATAAGGTGGGGCAGACGCATGCTACGGTAGCCTGCATGCAGGCGGACCATCATTTTTCTGAGGGTGATTTGGGACGAATGCTACGATAGAGGTGCACCGTGTTTTTTCTGAGCTCCTCACTTGAGGAGCTCCATACTTCACCCGAAAAACGGTTTTGGAGGAAACCAAAAGTGTTACCGACCAACAATCCCATGAGCTAGGTATACTATCGAAAATATGGCAACAAAATAATGAAAGTCCGACGAATTTGGGTTAAGGAGCCCGATCATTCAGAAAACAAATTCAGCCAAAAGTGCTACCTCTATCGTAGCACCCGTCGTCATTTAAGGAGCGCTATATACCTTACCCTAAAAAACCTGATTTGGGAGGAAAGTAAAAGTGCTACCCGGTGAACACTACCCTGGCCTAACCATACAATGAACAATGTCGCAACACGGAAATGAAAGTCCTAGTATACGGTTTTGGGTTAAGGAGCCCGACCATTCAGACAACATTTCTGCCAAAAAGCCTAAAAACGGTATACCTCTATCGTAGCACGCGTTGGAATTTTGGTCAAAGGGACCTCCGAAAGACCACTTACCGTCGCACCCGTAACGCCGTCGATGACCACCACCGCATCCTCCGCCGTGTTTCCGTTGTTGGCGCCCTCGTACAACCTGGACAAGCATGGTACGATAGCGAGGTGCACCCCATGGTTTTGTTTTTGTTATGAGGGTGGGTGGGTGGGTGGTCACTTGAGGAGGAGCTCCATTGGTACGTCGTCACTGAAACATGGATTTTGGTAGCAAAAAGAAAACGTGCTATATACGTATAACACCTACCCGACGAACAATATCATTGCAACCTATAAAGGGTAAACTATGAAAACTATTCGCTATAACCAATAATGAAAGCCCAACGATTGTTTGGGTAAAAATTTTCACAACACAAGAATGAACCTCCGACGACGAGTTGGGGCTGAGGAGCCCGCCCTGATCGTTCAGAAACCATTTTCGCCCAAAAACGGGCTACCTCTCAATCGTAGCGGCGCGCGTCACCTGAGGTATGTCCAACCATAGTCGTCGCTGTATTCCCCGTCGATGGTAACTCCGCTCTTAACGAAAACAGGCCCGTCCAAGAAGTAGTCCCCTGATATCAGGTCAATCTGCTCACAGGGGCAAGAAGCGGGGGGGGGGGGGGGGGGGGGGAGAGTACTCATTTGTTGTAAGCTTTCCTCAGCCGTGTGATTATTGACCACTCGCATCCCTTTCAAAAACGGAGCGCCACCATTCCTACTCCTAACCCATTCCTACTCCTAATGAAGACACGTCCAACATTTGGGCTCTCATACGCTGTTTATTTATAGGTATAAGGGGAAGGGGGGCATCGAAGCCAATACTGCGACATCGCCTAGCGGTGAAGGCGTACATGACGTACGTACGAGGAGAAGAAGCTGTTATCGCGGTATCTCCTTGGTTATGGTTATAACACGAGGGCCTGCGCTACGGTAGAGGGACTGACGAAGCCTCCAATGAAGAGCTGGCCGGTATTCCATTTGTGCCACTCCGGATATACGTAGTCGTCGCGCGTTAGCATACCTAAGGAGGCCTACTACGATCAGGGGCGTCTAGCCGCCCTTTGTTTTGCTTGAAAATTGTTTCTGAGTATGGGACGGGGTCTCCTTGGTAAACCATAAACCGTCGAAAAGAAGCCAATATATTACTATATTTCGTCACTCTGTTGGGGTACTCACATAGACGGTGGAATCGTCGAGATCTCCGACGCAGTCCGTGCCGTCGAAAACCGCGCCCTTCGTCTCGCAGATGGCCGTCATGATCTCTTCCTGGTCCGACACCCCGTCTCCGATGATGTCGGGGATGATTTCCCACATGTCCATCGCTGTCGTTACCATCTGTTAAGCGGGGACACACAAAAACTTTATCCGAGCGCCATCGCAGGAATTAAGTCGCGCCGGGAAGGAGAGTGGTAGTACCGATAGCGGGAGGTTGTTTCCCCTCTAGCATGCCGCCCCATACTGCTCCGAAAAGAAGAGAAACTGTCGACAAGATACAACCAATAAATTCTGGAAGACGGAAATTGGGGAAAGGTTGAAAAACAATCTCTCCCTATCCCCGACTCGAGGGAAGGCCTCAATATCCCTAGGCACTCCGATCGTTCAGCTAGCCAACGAGCTAGATGCAAGCAGCCCACGTTGGCCCATAGACCACGTTACCCGAGCAACGGCTGCGACTCATCCCACGGTGGGAGTTGCACGTTTTTGCAGGCGTAGTGCTGCCTGGCCGCAGGTTAGCTCCTCAAGGGACCAAACACCCCTTACAGGTTGATGTTGAGCTCCTCGTCGTGCGAGTGAGCTCGCAGAAAGAAGGGACTAACCCTTAACAACGGTCCGTACCCCGTGGTGTTGGTCTTGGGACACCGCGCCCAAACCACAACATACAGAAGGCCTGTCAAAACGAACACTTGAACTGCTCCAAAGCCGGAATCTGTGTTCTTTTCCATCTAGATGCCATCAGGATGAATATCACGCCGTGTGTCATTCATCCCTGTTAATAAAAACAAAGGCCGAGAAGGACGGGGGGGAAATGTATGTTTTTTATAGTTCGTGCGGCGTCAAAAGACAAGGCCAATGTGTACCGCGATAATGCTGCAAATAGCCCACCCACCCCCCCCATCGTCTTACTCTGAAGTAGCCTGGGCCATTGTCGAAATGCTCGCCAACAACTTGGAGGTCGACAACGCGCAGTGCTGGATAGTCGGGGACGTTGTCGAACGTTGGCCCCGATATCGCGACGAGCGAGATAGTGCGGTCCATGTCGACAGGCACCGAAAGCGTAAACGTCTCCCACTCGTTTTCGCCTCCGGCGCTTGTGAATCTCTGTGCGCGGGCGGTGGAGGCGGGGGGCGGGGGGGGGTCGGTGAACGCCCACACGACGAGCGTTACGCCCGGTTCGGAGTTAATGAATTTGTCAACCTGGAATTTCGATTGTATAGTCACGGAAACGCGACTTTCCCCTTATGAAACCCCTGCGGAATCGTTGGATGTCGGGTGTGCATGTGTATCTAATTTGCGCGTTTGGTTGTTGGGCGTTATGCCCGTGCAGTGTGCTATCGAATATGTAAATTGCCCTCCAGCCCTTTACGCGAGGATTGCTTGGAGCGCTGCCTACCAGAGGCGATATACGCAGATCACGCGTTTTTTTAGACTCGTGCGCATGCCAGATTTTTCTCTACCAACAAACCAAAGAGCATGGACGCAAACGACTCTTATATCTCACTTTGTTGGGAGGGACGCTAACAAAGGCTACGATAGGGGGACGCTAACAGTTTCGGCTGAACGGGGGGTTTTCGCCCTATTACGGAGGACCACAGTAAATAGGACCTGCGTCACACACTAAAACCTATATATTTATCTATTTTTACTAAGAAAAATTGGTCCTATTTACTATGGTCCTCCGTAATAGGAGCTACCCAGAACCGTTTTTGATCATACAAATACCAATGCAGTACCGGTCCTCTAAAAAAAATGAACTCACAAGAAAATCAGCCTGAACAATTGAAATCAATTAGGAAGCTCTCACCCTAGTCAGTGGCATAAGCTTTTAAAAAGTGATCCCTTCCTGTGGCTGGCCTTCGCCGAAGGCACCATTCATTGTGCAGTACTGTAGGGAATACGTCTTCTCGGGGACCAAAATAAGAAAGCGCAACATAAGAAAGTGTGCTTTCGCGCGCGCCCAGATCAAGAAAGTCAGTCTGGGCCCGATTTCAGGCTTCTTGTCAGAGGGCCGGTACTGTAGTATATTACGTCGTGAACTCAACCCTCGGGATTGTTGACCGAATATGTCTGTTACTTCCGCTGTTTCCTCGGGTCGGTTGTTGGTAAGATGAACAGGCCATGGAGCGAGAGAAGCATCGTGAAATTATCTCTACCGTTGTCCCAGTCTTCACTCGAGTTAGTCACTGGGTCTTGCATTTCACTTCAAATTGTACGGGGGGAAAAACAACAAAGCGATTGGAGCAGAGTAACGAACAATCCCCATGGCGGGCGATGCATACCGTCACTCTAAGAAAGCTTCAAAACAAAAACATAGGTAGCCGTGATGCATAATAACAGCCCTTGAAAAACAACGTCAAATAAATATAGGTCGTCACCCGACCGAGTTACTCCGACCGGTTGCAACAAAACAACGAATTTCAAGTGACCACCCGCCCCGGGCGCACATACTCGTACCTCCAATGGAGTATCCCTACGTTTGGAGGCAGGTCATCCCCCCGGTTTCTCTCTCTCACCTCGCTCACATCCTCGTTGTCACCAGAGGCGGATCTCGCGTAGTACCGAATGTCGAAGACGAACTCCCGGTTTGCAGGGAACCTCATTCTGAAAGCGGTCACCGTCGACTCCCACAGCTCAATACTTACAGAGTCGTTTATCTGGAATCGGGGCGGCCACGTGGGAGGGGTTTCCGTGCGGGCCAGGCGAAAACAATGAAAACCTAAACACTTGGGGGGGAACTGAAAATAAATAAATGCCACGATAGGGTTAGCGGCTTATTATCTAAGCCCCTCTCACGAGGAGCTCAAATTTCTCACTCGATACGTGCAAAGTTCGAGGAGATTTCTTCGCATAAGCCCAACCATGGTATATACGAGTATGCGCCACGGGTCTTGAGAAAACATATACACTGGCAAAATTACAGTACTAACCGGCGGTAGTGTTGGGTCACTTTAGAAGCTCAACCCCGGGCATGAGAATTAGACTTGGAAGCCAAGAAGTGAAATGCCAACTGCTGTGGGATGGGTCTCAAGGGGACGCGTGTAATATTCGTGTCATTCACGGCGGTAGTGTCGTCGTATGACCACAGGCCCTCGCATCCCTACAATGCCGGGGGGGGTACGCATGCCATCCATGGCCATAGTGTATATGGCCATAGACCCTCGCAAGCCCAACAACGCCAAGACGGAGCACGTTGGGTGTTAACCAACCAGACAGGACCCTGCTTGCACCAAGCGGCGAAGTGAAGCGTGAGGTGTTGGGCGAGTCGCACAGAAAGTGTGACCTCCTGAATCCCAGTGAGAACCGCTTGTGGGGCGGACTTGCAATGTATGACAGCTTCGAGTTAAAGCCTCGAATTCATTTATAAGTTTTCTGGTGCGACCACTTCCAGAGACAGCAATGGGTACAGTCTCTATCTACCTCGTGGGATGATCACAATATAAACACAACGTGCTACGACCATTTTTGTGGTGCGGAGTTGAGGCTTTTCTACCCGCCGCACAAACTATGTACCTCGACCGTCGGCCGTGGTGGCCACCTAAACAAAACAAACATTGATGGTTACCTAAATGAGGCGTGTTTTACAGCGTCGTCGCCAACCGATATCAATCCAACCTATAAGTATATATATGTATGTATACAGAGAGGGGTCGGGGGTATATATCCTTAAGATACAACATGCATCGTTTCCGCGGGCGCCCATCAGATACTTGTCTGTCCTCAACACAATTGCATCAAGCAGGGTCGTCACACGCTGTGCACGATCATACTGTCACGCTCGCGGTCGCGTAGGGGCGGCACTCACGCCGGGGATGTCGATTTGAAACCTCGTCGGGACGTCGACGTCGGAAGCATCCTCGCTGTTTGAATTGTCGTCATCGTCCTGCGAGAGAGATGCATCCGGGTGAGGGCAAGCAAGCAACACAAGTGAACGACAAGAACATTGACGTGATCTCATGCGAGGTACAGTATATATACACTGATTCTTTCGCCCTGCAGCGTCACCCGAAGCCAGGGGAAGTGAGGCCTGCTCCAACCTCGCAAGTCAAATGCGTACCTGTGGCGCATGCTACGGCAGAGGTGCACCTGCAAACAGACCATTTTATGAGGCTCCTCATGTGAGGAGCTCTATGCCTCTACGTATACGTGCAGTAGTCTAAACACTAATTTTGGAGGAAAAAAGGACAGCCCTACCCGATGAACAATCACCACCGCCTCTAAGTGTCAAAAGGGAACATTCTGCAACACAAGAATGGTTGATACTCCGACGATGTTGGGGTAAGGAGCCCCGACGTCTGAAACAAAACAAAAAACACCAGCCAAAAGGTGCTGTAACCTCGATCGCAGCACGCGCCCTATCTGACCCGAAATTTAATGATATACACCACAAAGGAGGTCCTTACCTTCGGGGTCAGAGTGATAAAAAAGTACCTGCGGTGTCTTCTAAAGGGGGGCGGGTTCCACGTGGTTCGAATTTGACGGAGTGAGATAATGCGTGATGCTGGGGTTCCAAACGACTACGGAGGCGCTCCACAGTCGTGCTACTCTACCCTACCCCACCTCTACACGTACACGCCGGGGATCGGATGCGCGTCGTCTACTCACAAATCGTTCCGAAACGTAGAAGACCGGCACGGTTCCAGCGATGAAGTCGTTTTTTCTCTTTTCCAGGATGACCATCTGCATGAACAAAACGGAAACAAAAACGGCGGCACAACGGAGGAGGGACATTATTATCTATGTCTTCTTGATGATTGACGCATGCTACGATAAAGGCGCACCATGTTTGTTTTCCAAGGGAGATCAGTTGAGGAGCTGTGCCATACCTCACGCGCCGACTGAGTTTTGGAGCGATACACATGTTCCTACCCGATGAACAATAGTGCCATGGCCTAACGATACAACGAAAATTACTCAGACCATTTTGGGTGAATGAGTCCCTTAAATCATAACGGTTTTACAGCCAAACAAGTGCTACTTATATATCGTAGCACGCCTCTGCTGTCCTTGGGTGAATCGGCGTTAGAGAGCTTCTCCAGCGGCCATGAACATCAACCCGCACGAGGCGAGCGCACGCGCGCACCGATTGACCGCGTAGCGATACAGCAGCACCCCCCCGTGTACGAGTAGCATACGCTTGGGTCTCAATGTACACCTTACTGTTATGTCTTCGCCTCCAAAGCAACGCGTCAAGGCCCCATCCCGACGCCGTAGGGTTCATGGTTTTGTAAATACTAGTTGGTGCGGTTGGCGTTTCGCTATCTCCTACATAATTGTCAACGCCCCTACCATGCCTCAACACGCCATGGGACACTCTCCTGCGAGGCGTGTGCCGCTATTGGTAGTTTCGATAATTTGGGGTGACTCTTGCGTCTCCTGCCCTCCTTGACCAGACCCAAAAGACAGAAAGCAATCCTCTGGAACAGGAGTAGTGGCTATACGATGTTCTTCAGCGGAGCCATTGGTGCGCGTCTCCACATGCTGCAGCAGAGCTACGCTCGTACTAACGCGTGCAACGGTAGAGGTGCTGCAACGGTAGAGGTGCACACCTGCGTACAGGCCATTTTCTGAGGGTGGTCACTTGAGGACCTCTATACCTGCAGTAGTCAAAAACTGATTTTGGACGGAAAAAAAAAGAACTAGCCGACTACCAATACCATGGCCTAGGTGTACAATGAAAAACATTTGCAAACACAAGAATGAACAACTCCGACGACTTCGGGTTAAGAAGCTCGACCAATCAGAAAACGTTTCAGGCAAAACGTGCTATATGCCTCTATCGTAGCACGCGTCTACCGGCATAATAGTTATAGTTACGCCACGTTCACCGCCAGCTGCGCAATAACCAATCGGTACGAGCGCGGGGAGGCCATCCCCTGCCGAAGGCGGTTGAAAATAGATGCAACTTGTGACCCGCTGCAAAAAAAAAATCACCCCGCCGTGGAATGGGCGCGTACGCAAGAGCCGGGAGGGGCCACGCATGTTCCCTCGGCTGATACATAGCTAATACGTCTAAGGCAGTACCTATGCCTGGTCACAATAGCAGCAGCTTGCAGCTGGGAAGCACTCGCCTGGCGTTGGTTGCGTGACGAAAACATGACGCCCCTCGCACGTTGTTCCGCGCGCGGAAAGTAAGCTTTACAACTAACACTACCGTACGCATACCTCGCAGGTGAAACACTGTCTCGTCTTTGTCTGGTGAAACCGAAACAGAGACCCTTTCGCCGTGTCTGCGGGATGCCAGGTATAATATTATGCCGTACAGTACTGTACCTGCACCTTATACCTGGGAGTGAAGTGCGTACGGCTACACAGGCTCGGCTACGCATTGCTGACCTACCTCTTTGACGCTGAACCACTGGTTGAATCGCTGGAACTTGGGCACGAGCCTGAGGTTACTGGCGTGAACGCCGACGTTGAACGTTTGGTAGTCGGTGGTATCTCCGGAGGATATTGCTGAAGCCACCACCGTCTGGCGCGATAACGGCGCCAGGCACATCACATCGGGTAGACGAAGTGCGCGGTGAATCCACATGCATGGGCACAAAACAAGAACAAAAAAACAAAGGGATCGCGGCGAAGCGTTTAGGTCTTGTCGCGCAAGGGCTGCCGATTGAGGTGGCCGAAACACAAACACACATCAGTGAAATTACCCGCTTTAGCTACCGATGCATGGGTACGTTAGGGGTAGTAAGGCTAACCGTTTTATAAGACTCCTCGCAGGAGGGGCTCTATACTATCAGCAAGTAAAAACTGAATTTTCAGAAAAGCAAAAAAACTAAAAACCGATGAACATTCCCGAAGGCCATTTACGATTTCGTATGTCACGAACAATGTGGTAAGAAGATGCATGCTACGATAGAGTTTCACCGGTTTTGTTTCTGAGCTCCTCATATACGACACGAAAAAAAATGGATTAGGAGGAAACAAAAAGTGCTACATACCCGATGGACGATCCCACGACGTACGAGTAAGTATACTGCAAAAAATAGCGCAACACAACTTTTTTGTGTCTGACGATTTTGGGTTAAGGGAGCTCGATCATTCAGAAATAATTTCAGCCAAAAAGGGCTATAACCTCTATCGTAGCACGCGTTAGAAACACTTTCGATAACGGTTGTTACAACGATGTTGGGTTAAAGGAGCATAAAAATAGCCAGTCAGAAACATCTGCCTCATGGGGCAAAAAGGTGCTGCGGCTCTATACCGTAGTAGCCTCCGTACACGTACCGGAAAGTGTTTCCGACTCCTAGATCGACGTACAGCAGTAGTTTGCCCCAAACAAACTACGGGGGGGGGGGGTCAGTTCTATTTTGAATCCGCCCACCCCGAGACGCGTGCTACGGTAGAGGTACCCCCACCCCAGCCACCTGCCTTTTCACAGGTGCCGGTAGTATGTGTATCACTATTGAACGTTCGTCGAGCTACAAATGGGTCAATCAGGTGAAAACCGCAGTACCCCCTAAAATGTGCCGCATTTTCTGGCAGAAGGGGGGGGGGGGTGTTGGGGTTTGGACCAGATACCTCTGGCTGGCGGTGAATCATTTGAAACTGAAGACCTATCCAACACATATTTTCGATAATATTTGTGGTGCACTACTAGGACGTTTAAGTGCGACGCGACGCGTTCTACGGTAGAGGTAGCACTTTTTGGCTGAATCGTTTTCTGAACGATCGGACTTCTTAACCCAAATTCGTCGGACTTTCGTTTTTGTGACGAATACTGTTTCAGAATATACTTCGGTCATGAGGTTTCGCATCCGACAGCACTTTTATTTTCCTCCAAAATCGCATTTTCGGTGAGGTATGACGCTCCTTAAGTGAGGAGCTCAGAAAATACATGGTGCACCTCTATCGTAGCATGCGTCTCACCATGGCGCTTTTACCAGTTCGGCACGCAAAGCCACTGTAATACCTGGCCGACTGAGTCGACAGCGACGTTTATTCCCAGCTAACTCACAGCCACAGCCCGGCCTGTTAATAGTACCTTCTCTCCATGGTTCAGGTGGCTGGATTTCCTTCTGTAGTTATCTCTTCTTTGTTTGGAGGGTATTATTGGAATATGCGAAGCACATTATCAGCTGGCATCCGTATATATGGAATAATATACCGATATGTTTGTCCATTACTCCAGGTGCTCGAAAACACGCTCATAACAAGTCTTTCGTACGAGTAATTCATTATTGTTCAATTAGCCTTCCAACAAGATAATAATCATAATACGGGTAGGGGCGGATTTAAGTACTTCATCTATTCATTAGTTAATTTAACTAGTGTGGAGTAAATATGTTTCCACACAAGAGGGACACTATATTGCTCTCGGTCTGTGCACATTGACTAAATATGTTTTGCTTTGTTCTTGCGGCAAACCCGCGTGCACACATCCCGGTCTGGAACTCTTAGAACATGGACGGACTGCTGATGGACACGTGCAACAACGTTGTGTGGGAGGGCTGGGACGAGTTCGAAGTTCCTACCCCCAGGCTCAGCCCGCCCGCCGGGGGCAGCCAAACGGCGAGCGTTGTCGTCACGGGCGACTCTTCCGGCATCGTGTTCCAAGAGTGTTTCGTAGCCCCCGGTGCAGGTGAGAGAGCTGGGGGGTTTCGCTGTCGGGAGCAATGCCTTATAAGGATGGTGCCATATGGGAGCAATGCCTCATAGGGATGATGCGTTATGGGAGCAATGCCTTATAGGGGTGGTGCCCTATGGGAGCAATGCCTTACAGGGGTGCTGCCGTATGGGAGCAATGCCTCAAATGGGTGGTGACATATGAGAGCAATGCTTTACAGGGATGGTACCTTGTGAGAGCAATGCCTTATAGGGGCGGTGCCTTAAGGGAGCAACGTCTTATAGGGGTGGTAACGTATGTGAGCAATGCCTTGTCGGAGTGCTGCCTTATGGGAGCAATGCCTTATAGGGGTGGTGCCTTATGGCAGCAATGCCTTACAGGGGCGGCGCCTCATTTCCAGAAGTGCTTCGCATTAGAAGCCCATCCTATCACCCGAAACAAACATGCCTTCGAATAATGTGTGTGTGTGCTGCGTGCGCAACCCGGCGAAGCTTTTCCGTGTGCTGTTTCGGGGGAGGGGGGGGTGTAAAAAGTGTTGGTAAAAGAAGGGAAATATATAGGTGTTTGTGTGTACCGTAGGTCCTGTGAACTATCCCCCCCCCCCCGTCATAGGCCTCCAAACAAACAGACTCTACAGTAGGAAACCCGCCGTTCCAGCCGGTCGTCGCTCACTTGAGGAAGCTCAACCAGTCGGGAAATATTGAGCAAAAACAAAATGGTACCCCCCCCCCGTATACCGTGGAATTGCTCCCAGCCGGGGAAGACGGGTTTTCCTTCAACGATGTCACTATGGCATGCCGCGGTAGGGGGTGCTCCTACTTTTTCATAAGGCTCTTGTGTTCGAAGCGCTACCTATCTACCTACCTCATACAGCACCTGTCACGGGCGACCATAGTAAATAGGACCATATATTGGTCGTACCATTTGTGACAAAAATGGTAATTGGGTATACCGTAGGTCCTTTTTACTATATGGTTCCCCGTGTTAGCTTTAAGAGGAAATGAACGATCAACCCGCTCAACAATGCCTCCCGTGGTCTAGGTAGGGTAATCGGGACGAAGAGCACGACGGCATAAATATATATACGAAGTATATGTTTAGAGTGGGTGTATTCTCAGTTGAGTGGAGTATGCAAACATTCAGCCAGAAAGAAACTGGTCAAGACGTGTAACCCCCTGTATCGTAGAACGCGTCTCTCATCTATCATACCCCGCACCTTCTAAAAATATCGAGGAACGTTCCGGGAATATTATTTGATACGTATATATGTGATTGTTGTTGATGGGCTGCATATGGGGTTAGTCAGAGGCAATGACGCCAATGTAGCGCCTGCTCTCGCGACACTCATTTGTTTTTTGTGTTTTTTCATCTTTTGTTTTTCACCGAATGAAACGCCTATATTGTTTCAAAACAGAGCCCCGCATCCTGATGGAATCGGCCATGCCACTGACCCTGGACAACATCTTGGAGTACGAGGAGGCCTCGAGCGGAGACTGCATTGTAGGAGTCCCCGAGGTGAGATTCGGGAATGACTTCAATCGGGGCGTTCGTATACATCGAGGAAAAGCACCCCTTGGTTTTACCCATTTTTTTGTTTAAACTAAAGCAGGAAATAGCTGTTCCTCGTCAACAAAGATGAGTAACAGAGGAAGAAGAACGTCACATACGGAGCGTTCCTCTGTTAGAGGAGATAAAAACCTGGGAAATCACGGGGAACACATGAAAAACAAATAGGAAAGTCGTGAAAAATTGTCGCAAAAGGTCCTTTGCTAACAATGGCCCTTCTGGGAGCAACATAAGGGTCTGTATATCTGGAATCATTTGCACAGCTTTAATGTGGCCATGGTGCCCATGTTCACAATGTCTGACAGTCGGTGTCCAAACTATCTTGCACACAGTACCAATCGCTGTACTGTAGTGCAGCGCAAACTCTTGTTATGCAGATATTTTCTAGACGACGCTGTAGCGCGCGTGGGTGTCAAATGCAGCGAGGCAATGACTTGTACGAAACCTGGAATGAACCTGGTGCTTGGTATGTATGGCGATATATATGGCATCCCCAACAGCTCTGCCACGTAGTAAAGCGTGTGAACAGAACCGAGTGGGATCGAAGGCCCCTGACCTGCACCGATGGGACCGCATTCTCTGTGACAGGGGACGCTTTGTCGTGTCTCAGCCCCTTGCACCTAGTATGCGGTGCTTTGCCCGGCAGCCTGTCTCGCCGCTTCCATGCAAGGTGTCATGCGGGCATACAGTTCACCATACAATTATCGCAGAGTATCAGCAGAGTATCAGCGTATCGCAGAGTATCGCAGAGTATCGCAGAGTATCACAGCATATCGCAGAGTTTCGCAGAGTATCGCAGATACGCCTATGTCACATTATGTTCGCTGCTCCGGCTGTCTTCGACGAAATTGGACTGGAGTGGGAAAGGACAAAACCCCGACAAACCATCGACAACACGCACCCGCCACCCATTGTTTTGTGCAACCTGCGCGCAGGGTTCAACGGATGACCTCGTGGTTCAAGTAAACGCCAATGAGCAGACCTTGTCCAAGTCGGGAGACTGCTGGGTGCTCGACTAGACGCGTGTGGCGATCACCTTGCGATACATTCGATAAAATTCTTCGTGTTCATGGGAAACCTCGGTGTTTTGTAGGGCACGTCGAGGTTCCTTCTGCTCTTTGTATACGAGGATTAGTGCGGTGGTCAGCCTTGAACGAGGCGGAACGGTGGTTTCCTATGTATTTTATAGAGAATCCATGCACATTGATAGCTCCACGTAGACGACGACTTCTGCGCGAAGGAAGTAATAGCACCGGAGCCGTGGAGACAACCGAAGACTCCCGCAGGTGCTTAGTATATATACGCTCTGGATTGGCCTTCCTGCGTGCTACGATAGCCAGGGGGGGGGGCGTACTGTTTTGGTGCTTGCCTTTAGTCATTTGACCATCGACCAGGGGAGGGGGGGGGCTCAGCCCCGTTTTGTCGCAGCCCACGTACAGCAGTGACTCGTACTAGCACCTGGTGAACAAGCCCATGGCCTAAGTATGAAAAACAAACACATTGTAACACAAGGATGAAAGTCTGACGGGTTTGAGTTAAGGAGTCTGATCGTTCAGAAACGAAAATCCGCCAAAACGTGCCACTCGTACCTGCTACCGAAGCAGGCGTCGGAAACATCATCCTCACCCGAAACTGACGCCGTTTGAGAAGCTTCGTGCCTCGCAAAAAACGAACGTTTGACGAAGATAGATTGGATTGAAAGGCACAAGTACCCTGTCACGCTTTCAGATTTGATCGGTGAAACGTCCGGTGAGGAGTCGGTAAAGACAATCATAAGGGGCGGGCTGCATTATTGGTATATTAGGTGTTCAAGCATTTTTCAGGGATGATTAATAGGTATATGTGAATGGTATGGTTGGAATAAGAGCTGCACGTTGTCAGATGGTTGAATGGAACAATAAAAAAACATAATTGCCGGCTTTTCCCCGATTGACTGACAACCCCATCTCCGACTGTAGGGGCTGACCAAACAGGATGTAGCGGGCTGTTTCCTCGATGTTTGAAGATCTCCGTGTCATTCAGAAATACTTTGGTCCACGAGGGCTTTGCTGACCTCTACGGAAGCACGTGCCTGCGATGATAGAGGTTTCGTTTAAAGTCGTTGGTTTTGTTTTGTCAGAGGTGTGCCCCTCGTGGGCTGTTCGAGAAAGCGCGTGCGCCGTGATCTATCCCATGGTGGGTGGGTTTTGTGTGAAAGCCCCACGTTTGGCGAGCGGCTGCATACCCGTCACTAAAATACCACGCCGAAGGGCTGACCCCCCGCACCAGCCCCCCCCAGCTTGTGAACCCTGCACGAGAGAAATATAGTGCGGATATTCGTGTTTGTATTTTCTTTCGATGAGGTTTTTTGTTCTGACGAGCCTTGAGCGCGACGGGGGGGCATCTGATGTTATTTTGATGTTATATGAGTAGACCAGGATTGCTGTCAAGAATAGCACTTTCATAGCGGAGTTCACCTTATATTTGTAAGAGGGAAATGGAGATCCTTAACGAGGGCAGCCAGCGAGCAACCTTGGACATGCTCGCGGAACCACTTTTCACCTGATAGCAGCGGTCGTCAGTACCGATTAAGACTTATCCTGTAGTATTAATCTAATTCTATTGTGTCGGGAGAGTTGGTCTTCATTTGGTCTTGTCAGTGCCAATATACGTAGCGGTTGCGTGGCTTTGCGCTGCATGTGACCTATCTTTGTGATACGTGCCCCATTGATTGCCGTTAACCCTATTGTTTGTCGTTTGAGTGCTTCGAAATACACATAAGATTTATTACAGGTGAGCAGTACCTGCTACGTAAGCTTTGACGCGATGTTGCTTTGCCAACATGCAGGTGGGGACCCTAGAAACATATGAAATTAATGCTGGTCAGGATATTTAGTTGTAGCAATGGTGCTGGTTGTACAATACTGCCTGGTACATGTTTTGGCGACAGATAGATGCTGCGTGCAACATCTTCCCGTCCAGTCACCCCCAATGTAACTCGTGGCCGCCCTGGATAGCCGGGGCAGTCTGTCCACAAGAGGTCGACGCCGTTGCGAGCGCTAGTAGAAGAGGAGAGAACTGCATGTACTTACAATCGTGCAATAGGTAGAAAATGAATGCCATGATAATGTCGAAGGTAATCGCGCGTGGATATACCCACAAACATTAGCCTCTCGATATTGAACAATGTATCACTGCGCGTCTACCGGCATGCGGCAACCAAAATGTACTGGGTTAATCTTTAATCTGCGGAAATCGAAGTACGACAATACACGACCACTGACACGTGACGACCTCACAAGCGTAACCTGGCCGCCACCCCCCGTTCATGCGTTGAGACTATAAGGCCACACTGTTAATAGTGCCGTTATTATCTGTCAGTGTTTTTTCCAGGTTTTCGGGATCTTTCAGTTTCGAATGGAGATATGGAGGCGTTCGGTGACATTTTGCGAAGTTTAATAGAGCAGAGGGGAGATTACTTCGTATATATAGAAGGGTACGAGATAAGGTTGTTCGTGGTATGGGGGGGGTACAATTAATTAATTTAGCGAAAGAGGGAAAAGAATATTCCCCAATGTGAGCTATAGTATACAGGTAGAGATAGGTAGGTTGTTCGTGGTATGGGGGATATAATTATTTAATTTAGCGAAAGAGGGAACACAATATCGTTAGGTACGAGGTTGTTCGTGGTATGGGGGGGTATAATTAATTAATTTTGCGAATGAGGGAGAAGAATATACATGCAATTTAATTAATTAATTCTGCAAAAGGGGCAGGAAGTATTAATTAATTGTGTCGTCGACCGACGTCGCCGGTTGCACAGTCACGTACGTCCTGTAATTTTCCGCCAACGGGCTCGTCGTTCATGGTATAAATCACCCACGACTTCGGCTTAATTGCTTCCCGCACTCCAGCCGGCTGACAAGAGGGAAAGTAATATGGAGGTCATTCAATTAAATAATTCTGCAAAGGGGGCAGGAAGTATTTATCAATTGAGTCGTCGACCGCCGGCTGCACGGCTACGTACGTCCTGGATTTTTTCCGCCAATGTGCTCCTCGTCCGTGGTAGAAATCACCCACGACTTACTTCCCGCACTCCACCAGGCTGACACTTCGCGTGGTGTGCCTTGGCCGCTTCACGGATTCCGTAGCCGTTTGCGATGACAACGATGCCGGTCCCCTGCAAGACGTTGAAGGCGATGGCGCCTTGACGTACCATTCGCTTTAGGTGTAGGCAGTAGGTGGTGGGCGAGCTTTGGCTGGGAGGTGTGGATGAAGGCGTCAGGCTTGTTGTGGTGGAGGAAGTCAAAACAGAGTGACAGATGGGAGGGGGGGGGTGGGTGGTGCCTTCCACAATCGTCCAGCAAGTAAACATCCATACATGGCCAATCACTGCTAGGGACAGATCTTATCCTCAATCGGGCCAATCACAAGAAGCGAGCAATACCGCGTAGATCCCGATCGACCGCAAACGACAGTTCGAAATGTGTCACCGTATTTTTTATCGTGTACGCGTCACCTTTGTGAATCGTGCTTGCTCTGCTTCCCATAGTCGTAGCGGTGACCTCCACTGTATTGTAGAGTCCAGCCAAACAAAAACGCGACACCAGGTAAATAAAACTTACAGAAAAATACGTACATTAGCATGCCCAACCGCAAGTAAGTAACTCAACAATTCTACTACTACTACAGCAGTGCCCAAATTGCCGGTTGATCAAGACTGCATTCGACAGTTCGGGCGGTGTGACCTTCTCTTCTGTCCCATACTTGTACGTAGCCTTCACGAATATAACTTTTGTTTACGCATATTATTGCGGTGGTGTCCAGTCACCAGCCACATAATAACATTATATCGAAGTCGCAGCAAAATACGGCAAATAAATACAATGCCCAAATAACTCAACGAACTATCTGCTGTAGTCGTCATTAGCGCATCCCATTACACTGGGGACCAGCCACTAGGCAAACAATAACACGAGGCTGAACTCACAACGCATGACAGCGTTTATCAATATGGCGACACATCTACCGTTGCCGAAATTGTTGACAAATACTCTAGGTAGTTATCTCGCAACGCTATTAATAGTACCTGCTATTGATATCGTGTTCATCCTGTTTATCTAGACACCCGCGTGCTACTATTAATAGCACGTATCGTACTGGAGCGCTGGGCTGTTTTGTCCATTGTGTATACTAGTCTGAGTTCTCCGGGTAAGTGCCTATCTGCAGTACTTTCCGGGGCACACGTCGNTAACATTGACTTTACCACTCAGTCGATCGAACTCACAGGCAGCTGACGCGCAGGAGCAGGAGCAGCAGTAGTAGCAGTATAATTGTAGTTGGAAGTGACCTGCGTGCATAAGGTTTGAAAAGTCATACGTCGCAGCAAAAACGGCTTGTTCGAACTTGTACGAGTGCACCGCTAGGGTATTCTGTTGTTGCTGTGTTGTTTCTGAGCGTGTTGCTGTTGCAATTGTCGCAACAAGAGACACAACATCCCCGAATCCGAACGCCGGATGAGACCACGAGTGGACAATAATGGAAAGGATGGGCGGCTTTGTAATGGAAATTTGAGTAAAAATACCGAGACCAAGCCACCGTTGCATTTCCGTTCAGAATGGTACGTACCATTTTGCGTTGGGGATGGCTGGTGTTGAGGTATTTTATACATATCCCACATACAAGCTCCAACGAATTGAACTTATTACGTCAATACCTTCGATAGATCAACACAAGATCGTTAGAATTAGCCCATTTTCATCTCGATGTTTTATCGGCAGTAGCGCTCGCGGTGGCATCGCGGCAGAAGGCACATGACATCGGATAAACCCGGAACAAAACTCGAAAACGTGACCGACACTCATTAAAACAAAACCTGCGCAAGCCTTGGGATTATATCTCTCTTTTGTAGGTTTTTCTTTTCCAAAGATCCGCCTCTAAGACGGTTAGGGTAATAAATTAAAGGCTACTTAACATCACACACGCCGTAAACCATCGCTATATCAAATGGTGGATACCCGTCCCCGCTGCACGCTCTTGTTAATAGACGCTCGGTAAATATTACACTAATCGTGTTGTTTGGTCGCTCTATACGTCGTCTACGATGATCGACATCTTGCTCGAATTGTCTGGTGTGTGTTACGATAAGCGCGCGGTCACTGTGGGGTAAGTCCTGATCGCACTCCTAGCGGGCACGGCAACCCGCCTCAAGAACGCCAAGATATATGCATGAAGCCGAGCGACACCAAACGATACAAATATTTCCGTGTATGATAGATGCGGCATGTCGACTCATCGACGCTATATAGATACGTAGGGGTATCATTGTTTGGCCAAATATAGTTTATCACCTGCTGAGTTGGTCCTTGAGCAAATTCAGGTTAGTATCATATATTTGCTACGTAGAGGTAGGATAATGGTACGTAGTTGTTTCTGTTTGTTTAAGGACTGCTGTTGTCCAGGTTGCGCCGATGTCTCACGCACACCGATCTCCTACAATATTTCTTGCTTGAGTTTACTTTCCATGGACGTTTCCATGAAAGTGTTTTTACTTCATCATTAATAAGATGGGTTTTCAAATCCCATTCGGAAGCTGTTTTACTTCCATGGAAGTAAATTCAAGGGCAATGGTCATTTGGGGGTATACCCCCTGGTTTTACGGCCATTTGGGGGTAGGCTCAACTTGCGCCCGCGGAAAGGGCTCCCGCGGGCCCAAACAGGCCTCAAACGCCATTCCGAAGCCCTGGCGAGATGCCCGAAGCCCGCCCCAAGCACGCACATGTTTTTTTTTTTTTTTCAGGCACGTCTTTGGGCCTTACAGGGCGGCGGCGCACGAGGGAGCAGACTAAGCCCCCCGTTTGACCACATCTCGGGGGGGGATAACCCCTCGTACCTACTAAATTTATCTACTCCCCCCGATTGACCACTTTTTTCACCCCGTTCGACCGAAACCATACCCCCGTTTGACCATCTGCGACAGCCTCAAAAGCGACTACAGCAGTACGTATCCATGTCACCGCCGAACAGACCGAATAGACCACGTGGCGGAACATCCAGAACTCGCGAATAGTCTGGATCGTTTGCCCCCCAAAATATCGGCGGAACAACATAAAAATCAAATCTTCATACGCGACATGAAGATATCGGCTCTTCTCAGAANATCCGCCTCTAAGACGGTTAGGGTAATAAATTAAAGGCTACTTAACATCACACACGCCGTAAACCATCGCTATATCAAATGGTGGATACCCGTCCCCGCTGCACGCTCTTGTTAATAGACGCTCGGTAAATATTACACTAATCGTGTTGTTTGGTCGCTCTATACGTCGTCTACGATGATCGACATCTTGCTCGAATTGTCTGGTGTGTGTTACGATAAGCGCGCGGTCACTGTGGGGTAAGTCCTGATCGCACTCCTAGCGGGCACGGCAACCCGCCTCAAGAACGCCAAGATATATGCATGAAGCCGAGCGACACCAAACGATACAAATATTTCCGTGTATGATAGATGCGGCATGTCGACTCATCGACGCTATATAGATACGTAGGGGTATCATTGTTTGGCCAAATATAGTTTATCACCTGCTGAGTTGGTCCTTGAGCAAATTCAGGTTAGTATCATATATTTGCTACGTAGAGGTAGGATAATGGTACGTAGTTGTTTCTGTTTGTTTAAGGACTGCTGTTGTCCAGGTTGCGCCGATGTCTCACGCACACCGATCTCCTACAATATTTCTTGTTTGAGTTTACTTTCCATGGACGTTTCCATGAAAGTGTTTTTACTTCATCATTAATAAGATGGGTTTTCAAATCCCATTCGGAAGCTGTTTTACTTCCATGGAAGTAAATTCAACTTCCTCCTTGGAAGTGTTTTTACTTCCGTGGAAGTAAATCATGAAAGCGGATAGTCGAGGGAAGCTTCCATGAAGTCGACCCTCGATCTCACTTGATACACTGTCCCATCTAACGTGGGCCGATCCCGATTACCAAGACGTGGACCAATTACAAACTAAAAGGGATATTCAAAAACCCTGTAGCGCGCAGCACAGAACCACAGTAGACCTGTCTAGTGGCCGAAAGCCCTCCTTAAGCGAAACTTCAATTATGGAAGCAAATACTCCTTACTTCCATTTCACTCCCATGGAGGAAGTAAAAAAACTTCCACATGGAAGCGTATTTACTTCGAAGTAATTTTACTTGGAATTGAACTTTCAAGGCCTCCATGGGGAAAAACAACTGCAGGACAGGACACCTAATAAGAAAACCAGGCTGGAAGGTAGAGCAAAGAAGGAACTTCGGGAGGCGTTGTCTTGAAATTAGTGCAGAGAGCACCCTCTCCCAAACAAGAAGTCCAGCCTGGACCATAAGTTATATTTATTATCAGGTGCCCTGTACTGTACTTGCAGGGAAGAAACATGTTTCTTCCATGGGAGCACCTTGTTTCTTTCATGGAAGAAATGTTTGGCTTGCATAGAAAAAAGTAAGTTACATACTGTAGTGGACCCGGTGGCGCGAATGAAAGCCTTCCAAGTTATGTTTGGTGCGGGATATCAAGCCTTTCATGTGAGAAGGATAAAGCAAAATACGCCGCCACGCCTATACGGCGGGAGAATAGCACTGCTGTTCGCGGTAAGGCAGAGTGCTGACACACGAGCTATTTCCAGTGGGGAACAGTAAACCCCAGCAGCACTACGGGGTGTGTAGGCCACTATATAACAGTAGCCCTAGCGGCCTTGAGCCGCTCAAAACAAAGGCCCTACCGCCCCGGCAGTGTATACAATCTGTAGGGATGCGAGAGTCTGTGGCGTACGTCTACGGCCAAGCACGGCATGCGGCCAGTGAGCGCCACTATACACTACCCACTACCGTGTTACATGTGTCTCCTACCGATAGGCGAAGTGCCTACTAAGAGCCGATATCTTAGTAAGACCTCACGCTGTAATTTATTCAACATTTTCCGAAGATCTTGTTTTTGCGGTATTTTTGTTCCTCCTACGTAGTACGTAGATTATCTGGTGTTTCCCCCCTCCCAAAATGCGAAGCGTTTCAGATATTTTCCCCTCTGCTCTGTGAAAATTCGCAAAATGCGGCAGAACGCCTCCATATCTTGATTCAAAACTGAAACATCCTGAAAACCAGGAAAAATACTGTCAGATAATAACGGCCCTATTAACAGTGTTGTCTTAAAGTTAGTCTCAACGCATGAACGGGGAGTGGCGGCCGGGGTACACTTGTGACGTCGTCACGTGTCAGTGGACGAGTATATTCGTGCTTCGATGACCGCAGATTCGCCCCATAAAGTTTGGTCGCCGCATGCCGGTAGACGCGCAGTTTTACGTTGTTCAGTGTTCAAAGGTTATTTGCGCGTGTATCATCCACGCGCGAATATCCTTGAACATGATCGCGGGTTTCATTTCCTTCCTTTTGCACTATTGTAAGTACATGCACTTGTCTCCTCTTGTACTAGCGCTCTCAACGGCGTCGACCTCTTCTGAACAGACTGCCCGACTATCCAGGGCGACCACAACTTAGTTTTCAGGGGCGATTGGAGGGGAGGGGAAGATGTGGCATGCAGTATCTGTCACAAAACATGTACCAGGCAGTATTGTACAACCAGCACTATTGCTAGAACTACATATCCTGACCAACACTAATTCCATATGTACCAGGATCCCCACATGCATGTTGGTGAAGCTCTATCGCGCCAAAGCTTAGACAGTAGGTACAGGTCACCCGTAACTAAATTTTGATCTGAAGCACTCATACGGCAAACAAGAGGATCAACGGCTTTATGACACGTAGCACCCGGACGGGCCACACGTCAGTGGAAAGTCTAGCATCCGTTACGTACTGGCACGGACAAGGCCCGAAGAAGACCAAATCCTCCGATACGATAATAGCCCCCCTTTAAATACTACAAGAACTCTCTTAGCTGGTACTCACGATGGCTGCCGTCAGATGAAACGTTGTTCAGCGAGCATCGGCAAGGTAACTCGATTGCTGTCCTCGTTAAGGGTCGCCACTCTCCTTTTATAAATATTATGTGAAGGCCACTGTGAAAGCACTACTAGTAGCAGCAACTGTGTTCTACTAATGTTATCACAACATTACCACATCGCCCCCCCCCCCCTTCTCGTTCACAGCTCGTGAGGGCAAAACCTCATCGAAAGGAAAACACAAAACCGAATATCCACCCTCTTTTCTCTCATCTACGGTAGAGGGGTTAAGCCCTTCGGCGTGTTATTTTTGGTGACGGAACTGTAGCCGTTCGCCAAACGCGGGGATTCCATAAAGGCACACCCACCATGTTATGGAACACGGCGCGCGAGCTTTCTCGAACAGCCCACGAGGAGCGCACCTCCGATAAAACCGACCAACGACTTAAAACAAAATTCTACCGGGCTACGCCATATATACGATAGAAGTTCCACCAGCACTCTTTGGCAGAAGCAGTTCTGAATGACGGCGCTCTTTAAAAGCCGAAGAAACAGCCCGGCATCCCGTTTTGGCCAGAGCAAGTAGAGTAGACGATGGATTTGTTCGTCGGGAAACGCCGGTGTTTTGTATTTTATTATTCCGTTTGCCATCTGACACTGTGGAGCTATTGTATCAATCATACCAATCCCATCAACCTATCAAACATCCCTGAATTCGTTGACAAACCGATACAAATAAATGCAGTCCCCCTTATGATTGGCTTGACAGGCTCCTCACAGACGTTTTCCCCACAGTCAAATCTGATGTAAAAGGGTGGCGTTTGCTTGTGCCTTTCAATGAAACACATGTTTATCAAACATCAGTTTTTGTTTGAGGCATAAAGCTCCCCAAACGGCGTATGGAGATTGTTGCGATGATCCTATTCTGACGCGTGCTACGATAAAGGTACTACTACTGTACCTTGGTTTGGCTGATTTTTGTCTCTCAACGATCGGGCTCACTTGACTCAAACTTTGTCGGACTTTCTTTCTTGTGTTCCAATGCGCGTTTGGTTTTTTTAATATGTAGGCCATGGGGTCGTGCACCAGATACTCGTACCAGGAGATCGTAGCTCTTTTATTTTCCTCCACTATCAGGTTTCGTGCGAAAGGGATAAAGCTCCTCAACTGACCCCCCCCCCTCAAGCAAAAGCATAGTGCACCTCTATCGTAGCTAGCAATCGTGTTACTGACCCTGCCGTGGCACGAGTCGCTGCTGGTACACAGGCTCCGACAAAAGGGGGGCTGGGTGTTTTCCCTTTACGATCGTAGCACGCAGGAAGGCCAAGCCAAAGCGTATACCAGGTATGTACGAAGCACTTGCGGGAGTCGTCGGTTCTCTCTACGGCGCCGGTGCTAATATTTCCTTTCTGCAGAAGTCGCCGTCTACGTGGAGCTATCAATGTGCATGAATGCTCTATGAAATACATGGGAAACCACCGTCCCGCCTCGTTCAAGGCTGACCGCCGCGCTAATAAAGCTCGTATAAAAAGGCCGGAAGGACCCTCGACGCGCCCCACAAAACACCGAGGTTTCCCACGAATACGAAGCTTGTTGGCGAATTCATCGCAAGGTGGTCGCCACATGCGTCTAGTCGAGCACCCAGCAGTCGCCCGACTTGAACAAGGTCTGCTCATTGGCGTTCACTTGAACCACGAGGTCATCCGTCGAGCCCTGCGCGACGAGGGTTGCACAAAAAGTGGGTGGCGGGTGCATGCTGACGATGGTTTGTCGGGTGTGCCCTTTTCCCCCCCAGTCCAATATTTTCGAAGACAGCCGCAGCGCGCGAGCATAACGTAACACAGGCGTCTCTGTGGTACTCTGCGATGCTCTGCGATACGCTGCGATACTCCGCGAAACTCTGCGACAGTTGTACGATACGTAGAGTGTATGCCCGCATGCTGCCACCTGTATGGGAGCGACGAGACAGGCTGCCGGGCGAAGCTCCGCATACTACTGCTACATGACAAAGCCCCCTGTCACAGGGAATGCGGTCCCCTGTCGGTGCAGGTCAGGGGGCCTTCGATCCCACTCCGTTCTGTTCACATGTTTTACTATATAACGTGGCAGAGCTGTTGGGGATGCCATTTATATCGCCATCCATACCAACCACCAGGTGTATTGCAGGTTTCGTACCAGTCATTGCCTCGCTGCGTTGGACACCCACGCGCACTACAACGTCGCCTGCAGGTGCTCTGCATAACAAGAGTTTGCTGTGCACTACAGTACAGCAAATGATACTGCGGGCACGATTGGTTTGGACACCGACTGTCAGACATTGTAAACATGGACACCATGGCCATGTTGAAGCTGTCCAGATGGTTCCGAATATACAGACCCTTATGCTCCTCCCAGAAGGGCCATTGTTAGCACAGGACCTTTTGTGACAACTTTTAACGACTTTCCTGATTGTTTCCATGTGTTTCCACTGATTTCCCTGGATTCGTTTTCCTCAAACAGAGAAACGTTCTGTATATTACATCATTCTCCCTCTGTTACCCTTCTTCGTTTACAAGGAACAAGCTGTTTCCTGTTTTAGATTAAAACGAAAAAATGGGTAAAACCAAGGGGTACGGTTCCTCGATATTTACGAATGCCCCGACTTAAGTCATGTTCAGAACCCACCTCCGGGACTCCTACAATGCAGTCTCCGCTCGTGGCCTCCTCGTACTCCAAGATGTTGTCCAGGGTCAGTGACGTGGCCGTTTCCATCAGAATGCGGGGCTCTGTTTTTGTAAGGAATATAGGCGTTTCGTTCGGCGAAAAAGAAGACGGAAAAAGAAAAGAAAAGAAAAGAAAAAATGTCGCGAGAGCAGGCGTCACATTAGCAACCGTTTGTCCGCAGTCATTGCCTCTGACGAACCAAATAGTCCGTCCATCACCAACAATCGCATAGATACGAATTAGACAATTCCCGGATTTTTTCGCCCTCTTTCGAGAAAACACTACTGTCTCCACACACACCCCTCTCGAGTTTTGTTTAGGAAGGAGCGATTATCTGCTGTATGATATTGGGGGTTACACGTACGTCTTGGACCGATTTCGTTCTGGCTTGACTAATTGCCATACTCCACTCTTAATAGAGTTTTGATTGTTTGCTGTCGTGTGCCCTTAGTCGATGAGCTACGTAGATCGTGGGAGGGACTGTCAAGCGGGCTGCCCGTTCCTTTTTTCATCAAGCTAGGTGTTGGGGGTACGGTAGAGAGCTTCCTCGAACATGAGCCTCCCCGGGCCTCAGAAAAGGTAGGAGCACCCCCCCCCCCCGAGTCATCCCACGGTAGGGGCGCAGCAGAATTTTCTGAACTCCTCGCTTGAGGAGCTCAATATCTCAACCGAAATATGACTTCTGAAATATTCGTTCACGCAACCCGACCAAACTTTCCAATACGGTCGTCCAAAAACAAATATACCAGTAAAATAACAATAGTACCGGTGGTTACTCACGTGAGGAGCACAACCGGTCAGAAAATATTGAGTCAAAAAGTGGTACCCCTACCGTGGGATGGCTCCCCCCTTTGTGGCATGCCATCATGACATCGGTATAGGAAACCCCTTTTTACTCGGCCGGAGAAACCTCCACCCACCGTTTCGGGGTACCACTTGTTGGCGCCATATTTCCTAGCCGGTTTGAGCGTGTAGATGCATGCTACGGTAGAGGTGCACCATGTTTTTGCCTCATAAGGGTGGTCACTTGTCACTCGAGGAGCTCTATACCTCACCCAAACAACAGACTTTTGAGGCAAATAAAAGGGCTAACCGATGGACAATCGTTGAGCAAAAATGAAAAATAGTTGCAACACCAGAATCAAGCTCCGACGGCGTTGGGCTAAGTAAGGAGGCTCCCGTCGTTCCGAAAACGTTTCAGCAAAAACAAAGGTATACCTTATACCTCTAGCGTAGCACGCCTCCTACCTGTTAGTATAATTTGCGTAGCACGCCTCCTACCTGTTAGCATAATAGGTTTACTGCTCTAGCATGTTTGGCTTGCAAAACTACGTAGCGCACGACTTCTTCGAAGTCAGGTTTCATGTCATATAGTGAGCTCCACATGCGAGGAAGTCAGAGAATAAGGCATCATCCGTCTAAGGCCCTGACCTTCACGGGGGAACCCACGCTCACCTGCACCGGGGGCAACGAAACACTCTTGGAACACGATGCCGGAAGAGTCGCCCATGACGACAACGCTCGCCGTTTGGCTGCCCCCGGCGGGCGGGCTGAGTCTGGGGGTGGGAACTTCGAACTCGTCCCAGCCCTCCCACACAACGTTGTTGCACGTGTCCATCAGCAGTCCGTCCATGTTCTGGGAGTTCCGACGGACCGGGATGTGTGCAAGCGGTTTGTCCGCAAAAAAAAACAAGCAAACATATTAGTCGATGTGCACAAACCGAGAGCAATATACATTAGTGTCCCTCCTGTGTCGAAGCATAAGTACCAGTATTCCACACTAGTTCAAGTAACTAATTAATATATCAATTATTTTTATTCACCCCTACCGTTACTAGTATCATCTTATCGGAAGGCAAATTGAACAATCCTGAAATACGAGTGAACAAAAGTGATACCAATACTAAGGGCACCTGTGGAAAGGCAGGTAGCTGGGGTGGGGGGGGGGGGGGGGTGGAGGATCCATGGCGAGGAAGGAGGTGGGTGGGGGGCGTACTCATTTGTTGCTTGCCTTAGTCATTTGACCATTGACCACGCATCCCTTTCGAGACGGTGGCTGGGGGGGGGAGGGGGGGTATTTTCCCGATCCGAACAAATCATTAGCCGTGAGGACGCATGCTACCTTAAGGTACACGTTTTTCCTGAGGGTGGTCACTCGATCATAGTATAGGAACTCCATATACCTCACCATAAAACTGTGTTTTTGGAGGACGGTTATATACAATGGTAATCGAGGAACAATCCCATATGGCGTAAGTGCAAACTGAACAATATTGAAACACTACAATGATATTCCGACGTGTTTGGGTTATATAAGTAAGGGGCCCGATCATTTGGAACACGTAGTACCTCTCTCGTAGCACGCGTTATAGGCCCCTCCGACTCATACAGCCCTAGCTAGACCACAAGAAGCATTCGTGTACTCACGGGGAAACCCTTAATGTGGAAGTTGTCTACGCGGGTGAGCTCCATGTAGTTGCCCGTTTCGAAGGTCGAGCCCCAGATGATGAACGCGCTGTGGAAAACACAACAACAACAACAACAACAACAACAACAACAACAACAACAACAACAACAACAACAACAACAACAACAACAACAACAACATCAAAAGCGTGACACACGTACGTGCGCGGTCTGTTGTCGACGCGACGCTTAATAGACGACGCGGCTTTGATACGATAGTTCGGCATTCTTGTACCCGACGACAAACTGGTGGCGCTTCAGGTACAGCAGGTCCATGGAACAAAATAGAGCATGAGCAAGGGGAGTACCGCCTCTTCCGTCAGTGCTATATTCGTCATATCCACTATTATCGAAATTGGGTGGTGGAGCACCCTGAACCCCCTGGAAAGCACCGCCTCCGTATCCTGGGGGACACCCTACAGAAACCTTAGCGTTGGAGAATGTTCACAGTAGTAGAAGAGGGCTCAAGGGGGAGCATGCGCAGCCCGGAGGTCCATGCAATATCTACCGTAGATGTTCAAGCTTAAACGACAATAACAGAGGCACGCCTTGTCGCTGGGGATTCCTTGCGCAATACGTCATCATGGGCTATTTCATGAGTTGTGTTTAGCTTTTTTCGACAGGTGATAGACCGGTGGACAACAAAAGATGCAGTCTACGATAGCGGTGCACCATGGCGTTTACGAGGGTGGTGACTTAAGGAGCTCTGTAGCCAGCCCAAAAGATGCTTTTACCCATTCAGAACTGACACAAACTGCCCCACACTAATTCGAAGTATGTTGTTCCCAAATTCGGGGGACCAGCTTTTAAGCGGTTAAGAGGAAAGCGATAGTGCTACCCGACGAACCAATCCCATGGCCAGAGTAAGGGCCCGTTTAACAAAGAAAAAAAAACAATTTGGAGAACAAAATAAATTCAAATCCGCTTTTCATTGGTCAAAACACGCACCAGCACCCCCCCCCCAAAATCCCCCAAGATCCTAATCTATGGTGCTGGTGCGTGTGTTGACCAATGAAAAGCGGATTTGAATTTTATTTTTTCCAAATTGAACTTATTTTATACTCGTTAACATGGGCCCTAAGCGATGAAAACTCTTGCAACATAAGAAATAAAGTCCGGCGATGTTTGGGGTCAAGGAGCGCGATCGTTCGGAAACCGTTTCAGCCAAAAGGGCTACCTCTAACCTCTATCACAAACCATCGTCACACACAATAAGGCGCTTTGTTGGTATACTACGGAGCTCACGTGATGTTGCTTGAGTCGGTGAAGTGAAAAGCGCCGCTCCGGCACCCTCCCGGCACTATTCCAATGAAACTCAACTCCTGAGAAAGGCATGCACCCACCCCGCAGTGGCAAACGGGAACGCCGGTTAGACGACGATGACAACACGTGCTGCGGTAAAGGTCAGGTTGTAATTGTTTTTTGGGGTTCCTCACTTGATTATAGTGTATAATCATATATCTCTCTCTAGAGCACAGAAAGGAAGAGGGAGGACAACATGGACTACTAGGTATGCCATGAGTAGCTGTGAACAGTATTGATTGCGACGGTGTTGGCGTGGGATGAAAGAGCCCCCCCCCGCCCTGCGAGTCATGAAATAATTCGTCAAAAAAACACCAATTCTGTCGTCACAGGTTTCGTGACGGGAAACGCGTACGTTTGAGAAATCGAGGGTATCCCATGGCCAGCCAAGCACAAGCGACAGGCGCGATCGGCGATACACGAGGACGGATGGAAAACTGCTCAAGTATCCTGTTGCTTTTACACTACCGAGATGTTGGCGAGGGTTCCCGTTAGTGAAACACTATCTCGGGGCAACATTACAGTGCGAGCAATATCATAGGAAATACAAACTAAATCTGTGAGTGAACAAAGCGGGATACACCTGTTTTTTTTGGGGGGGAGGTCCTTGGGGGGGAGGGTCCATGTCGCGTGTTTTGACCACTATTTGGTCCTCCCGGAATAGCAATCGCTACTACACTCAGTGACATTCAGGACCCGTCACATCGGTTTTCAGACGTGTGTGCGATCGCGTTATTTATATATAGCAGAGGCGACCCACTTTCACACACGAAAACACACCACTGCGCAACGACGCAGATAACTACTGGGCGATTACGTTATTATTAGTCCAGTCCGAGCAGAGCCACCCTGTGCCTACGATGTTTGCGGCGCCTTCGAAGGACACAAAGCCTCTTCAAGATACTATTGCGGTGGACCATAGTAAATACCTACGTATATATAAACCTATATATATTTATCTATTTTTACTACCAATATTTGGTTCTATATACTATGGCCCCCGGAAATAGGCACCGGCCGTCCCTATCCGGGCCCTTAAGGTTGGGGAAAGTTAAGGTTGATACAGTAGCCAGACGACGCGGGCTGCCATGGAGTCGTGTAGCGCTTTTTGGCTGAAGGGGCTACTGAACCAAATCTCGTCGAGATTCCATGTTTTTGTGTTTTTTATGAGTTTCAATATTGAATGTTTTATACCAAAAGACGCCATGGATGGGATTGATTGTTCATCGGGTCTACCACTTGCATTTTCCTCCGAAACCAGTTTATTTTTAGAATACGTAGCAATGACTTACGATTGGTATAGAGCTCTTCCAGCGAGGAGGAGGAGCCTTATAACAAAAAACGGGTACGCCTCTATCGTATTATCCATAGCAGGCGCATGCTACGGTAGCCTGCATGCAGGTGCATCACGTTTTTTTCTGAGGGCGATCACTCGAGGAGCTCTATTAATACCTCACCCGAAAAATGATTTCGTGGGGGAAATAAAAGTAACGTAAAATGGAAGACATTGCAACGAAAAAAGCAAATATGGAATTTCCGACGATCTTGGGGTTAAGGAGCCCGATCTTTTCATAAAACGTTTCAGCCACAAAAACACAAAGGCTACCTCCATCGTAGCACGCGACGCATGCTATCATACGTACGGTAAAAAGGTTCACCATGTTGTTTCTGGGAATGGCCATTCGAGAGGCGCTATGCATGCCTCACCCAAACACTGATGTCGGAGCGAAATGAAAAGGCTACGTACCCAGTGAAGCAATCCCATGGCCTAAGCGTAAAATGGAAAATAGTGCGACGCAAAAATGAAATTCCGCCGATTTTGAGTTAAGGATCCCCATTTTTTTCAGAAAATGTTTCAGCCAAAAAAACAGGGCACAGTACCTCTGTCGTACCACGCGTCAGCCCGCGTTTTCAGACGTTACGGAACACAATGGGGGATGTTCTCTAAACCGGTTTGGGTGGGTGATCACCTGGGAGTTCCTGACGTCCACGCAAAGGTTGCCAAGCGTGCCGGGGATGATGTCCCCCGTAGCCTCTACCACGCGCTGGATGTTGATGTGTATCACCTGCCGTTATACAAGCATGACATATATATATACAAGGCTTTCCTTTGGAGTGGTTGTAAGATGGGAGTTGATTCATGCACGAATACAAATTGCTTGTGGTTGGGTTTGGGCTAGTCCGCCAAAAATTACAGTTGTATGCGGGATTACAGTAGTGTGGCTACAATGAGTTTCAATTCTACAGTACATTAATTAAAAGCTAACCTATACAGCAAACCGTCCAAATGCGGGCGACGCAAGAGAAGGACACAGTACCTCAGCAGTAGTAGCAGAGCAGCAACAAACAAAACAAAGCGGCAGCCTATACTGTTGTGGTCGTCCATGGACGAGTCGACAATGTGTACCACCAGCTTTTTCATCAGACCGGAAGACAACAAAACACTTTGCCCTCGTACATAGAGGCGGTGTACGTATTGTATGAGACTCGTACCCTGTGGAACGTACTTCGTACGGGTACGTACGACTTGTTTACTTTTTGTTATTTTACAGAGAATTTCCAGTGGATTTCCCGATTTCCTGTAAAATAATTAAATAAAATTATTATAAATACGTCAATAATTAAAAAAGCGGGCGCTTGGCGCAGATAGAAAGTCCAAAACAAAAGTCTTCACCGGTCAAGTAACTACTGTACGCTAGAGCACTACGAGACTGGCTGTCTATGATCTGCACAGCAGCAGCAACACAGCGGTATGAACGCATACGAGCACGAAGTACAGTAGTTCTGTCCCGGCAGCCACACTCCTTCCGTCCAAGCTACCGTCGCAGAAGTCGATGTACTACTGCTTGCTGTGGTGCAGTGCAACAGTACATCATGCGCTCTGCCTGGTCTGTATGATGGTGTATCTCTCGACGCTCACCAAATGCCGGTTAAACAGCAGTACTGTACATCATGAGCTCTTCAATCTGGCAGTCTGTATGCTGGTGCCTCTCCCTGGTGCTTTCGAGTGGTTGTAAGATGGCAGTTGGTATTCTTGCAAGAATACAATTTGCTTCTAGTCGGGTTTGGGCTAGTCCGCCAAAACTTGCATGGGGGTACTAGTGTGGCCACGATGAGTGCAATGTTAAAGTATATTAAACGCTAGCCCTATAGCAAACCGTACACAAGATGGGTGACGCAAGAAAAATACAGCAGTAGTAAGGTTGTGCCCCCCTCGTACGCAATAACTCAGCAGTAGTAGCAGAGCAGCAATAAACAATACAAAGCGGCAGCCTATTTCGTGTGCCCGAACTCCGAAAATGAATAATTAACTCTAATTCCGGAAAGTGCCAAAAAGAGCAATCCATTCACCGGGCAAGAAACTACTGTACGCTACTACACCACTATCTGATGATCTGAGATTTTGTACCGCAACAGCGCAGCAACAAACACATACTAGCATACTAGTATGATCTTCCGCCTGAGCTACCGTCGCAGAAGTTGATTGAGTACTGGTGCTTGCTGTGCTGCAGTAGCAACAGCAGCAGCAGTATGCCATGAGCTCTGCCTGATAGTCTGTATGATGGTGTCTCCAGCGAAGCAGTTGATAGCGAAGCGCTGCTGCTGCTACTGTTGAAATGCCTGCCATGCTCTGCCGTGCGTTGTCGTCGTTGCCGACAAACCTGAAGTACGGGCTATACACTAGTCGTGCTGCTGGCAGCAAAAAGTGAAGAGCTAAAAGCTATTTCGAAGCTGTCAATCCAAAGCTGGGCCTTTTGTCACCAAGAAGAGCTGTCTTACGGTCCGCTCGTAACGACCGACCCCGGTGTACGTAAATGTACAGTTGTATATATATTTGTTTAATTCAAAAACTATCGTGTTAAGAATCAAGTACCCTGCGATCAGGTGGACAGACAGATTGAAGGTATACTTAACAAGTAGTAGTTGCAGGAGCATTTTTTGTAGTATTGAAATAGACGCATGCTAGCTCGAAACGAGAGCGTTCCCCTCTTCACCTGAATGGAACTAATATAGTTTTTTGTTTTGACGTGTATCATACGAGCCACACATGCCAAGAAAGAGGGAGCACCATTCGGTTTTTCCTCGTGTCCCTCACTCGAGGAGTGTAGTACCTCACCTCACCTCGCCTCACCCGCGAAAAACGATTTTGAGGAACCTTGAGAGGTGCGACCGGACGCGCTTCATCCCATGGGGCTAGCTAGGCTTAAAACATGATACTACTGCTAAAATCGGATGGAATTCCGACGATCTTGGAGTTAAGGAGCCTCGTCATGTTTTGTTTCTTGTATTATATAAACAAAACATTGCTGTATACCACATCTATCGTACACAGCAAGCATCGAAAAAAACAAATGCAATTATTTTTGATATGATACCCGGAGGGCGTGGGAGGGCATGGCGTTACATATCAGGTTGCACTATGATCAGGTGTTGGGACTGGTGCTGCGATAGAGAGGGTACCCACATTTTCACTACCGGGTTTTGGCCACTCGGACGAGTGGCTACGAATCTAACTGAATTTTGGAGCTAAACATAATGTGTTTTCGTTACGTAACAAAACCTCCACTTGCGGTGCATATATAACAAAAAAAAGGGTTATGAGTACAACACAGTAAATCAGTCACACGGCCGAGTGGCTCTGTGCAGGTGAAAAACAAGCACCTATACGTGACCCCCCTACCCTACCCTACCGTACCACCAGTCTTGGGGTGGGTGTATTAGACCCGCGCTACAAAACAGTCGCAGAAAAAATACTCTTTGGCGAAATACGCATATGCCAAGGTAGAGGTAGATGCTCCCCATGTCAGATTTTTCCTGAGGTTCCTCACCTGAGGAGGTCTATGCTAATAGTAAGTAAAATTAGGATTATGGAGGAAACGAAAAGTGCTATACCAGGTATCTACTGTCTGTACGTATATACCCGACGAACAAGACCACGACCCCCCCAAGGTTTATTACAATGAGCAATAGTGCAAAAACGAGGATGACAGCAGCAGCAGTACTCCGACCATTCTGTGTCAAGGAGCATCCCGGTCAATCATCCCGAAATAATTTCAGCTAGAAAGCGATCGTACGAGTATCTCTTCCATCGTCGAACGCGTCGAAATGACTGTAGTTCTGGCACGCGTCGAAATTATTTTTGGCCGCTGGGGAGCTCCTATACACATATATGCGAGGAGACCCTCGCGACATTCTTGGCAAACGCCTCTTTCGTGTTTTAGAACGTGCGTTTGGGTATTCCTTATTAGGTCATGGGATTGCTCTCATCTTGGACGTTGTTTGTTTTCGCTCGCTCGTGTGGGGTATGGTAGAGAGAGCTACCGAAGCTAGGAGCTTCATAAGTAGTACCTGGAGCTACACGCCTACGATAGCATGCTCCCCTATAAACCCTTTTTTAGGCGAGGAGAGCCTCGGACGTTTTAGGTGGATCCCACCACACCGTACGTAGCAATCCTTAAGTAGTAAAATTGTTACATGCATGGGAAAACAGAGTGCTGTAACTCAAGACACCAGCAATATATTCTGGCTGGCCCGGGCTTGGAGACTTGAGACGACAACCTCCTCCCCTCTTTGTCCCCGATATCTGGTGTGTTTGTGCCTAGGTGGTATCGACGTTTGCTAGGCATTAGTGAAATATATAGGCACTGGGTCATATTTGTTGGGCTCTATATACTGTACGCGTAGCTTCGCTCCCCGACTTATACCTAGCCGTTTTTTAAGCCGAAAATGAATGTTAACTCACAGCAGCTCTGCCGATTTCCCTACACCATAGATAGCCGAGGGCGCTAAACTAATAAGCCAATTATCCCACTGTATATATATAGGGGTATCAGTTAGTTTTTTCATTATGATGCAAAATTTCCTGAATGACGGGGCTCCTTAACGCAAAATCGTCGGAAATGCCATTTTTTGCGAAATTGCAAGATGTGTTTTTTTGTGTATCTACGTCGTAGGAGACCATGGGATTGTTCGTTGGGTCGCGCTATCATTTTTCTCACAATGTTTGTTTTTTCACTTACTATTTATATAGAGTTTCCTCAAGCGAGTAAACCTCAGAAAATTGATTTTGTGCACCTGTCCATCTTAAGAGTAAACCTCAGAAATTTGTTTTGTGCACCTGCCCACCTTACGTAGCATATTCGGCAATAATTTGGTGGACCTGTCGGCACGTATGTGGGATAAAGCTACCACACTGTGGTATTGTTTTATGAACCACTGTACGTAGCGCGCGTTATGAATGTTTGTTCGGGTTGTTTCCGTGAACCAAAACCTCCATTAGACGTCGCAGGCTCGGTTTGGGCGAGATATTGAGCTCTGGCCTCATGTGAGGAGGAGCTCCGAAAGTAAGGCACCACCACTGTAAATAAGGTGGGGCAGACGCATGCTACGGTAGCCTGCATGCAGGCGGACCATCATTTTTCTGAGGGTGATTTGGGACGAATGCTACGATAGAGGTGCACCGTGTTTTTTCTGAGCTCCTCACTTGAGGAGCTCCATACTTCACCCGAAAAACGGTTTTGGAGGAAACCAAAAGTGTTACCGACCAACAATCCCATGAGCTAGGTATACTATCGAAAATATGGCAACAAAATAATGAAAGTCCGACGAATTTGGGTTAAGGAGCCCGATCATTCAGAAAACAAATTCAGCCAAAAGTGCTACCTCTATCGTAGCACCCGTCGTCATTTAAGGAGCGCTATATACCTTACCCTAAAAAACCTGATTTGGGAGGAAAGTAAAAGTGCTACCCGGTGAACACTACCCTGGCCTAACCATACAATGAACAATGTCGCAACACGGAAATGAAAGTCCTAGTATACGGTTTTGGGTTAAGGAGCCCGACCATTCAGACAACATTTCTGCCAAAAAGCCTAAAAACGGTATACCTCTATCGTAGCACGCGTTGGAATTTTGGTCAAAGGGACCTCCGAAAGACCACTTACCGTCGCACCCGTAACGCCGTCGATGACCACCACCGCATCCTCCGCCGTGTTTCCGTTGTTGGCGCCCTCGTACAACCTGGACAAGCATGGTACGATAGCGAGGTGCACCCCATGGTTTTGTTTTTGTTATGAGGGTGGGTGGGTCGGTGGTCACTTGAGGAGGAGCTCCATTGGTACGTCGTCACTGAAACATGGATTTTGGTAGCAAAAAGAAAACGTGCTATATACGTATAACACCTACCCGACGAACAATATCATTGCAACCTATAAAGGGTAAACTATGAAAACTATTCGCTATAACCAATAATGAAAGCCCAACGATTGTTTGGGTAAAAATTTTCACAACACAAGAATGAACCTCCGACGACGAGTTGGGGCTGAGGAGCCCGCCCTGATCGTTCAGAAACCATTTTCGCCCAAAAACGGGCTACCTCTCAATCGTAGCGGCGCGCGTCACCTGAGGTATGTCCAACCATAGTCGTCGCTGTATTCCCCGTCGATGGTAACTCCGCTCTTAACGAAAACAGGCCCGTCCAAGAAGTAGTCCCCTGATATCAGGTCGATCTGCTCACAGGGACAAGAAGCGGGGGGGGTAGTCATTTGTTGCAAGCTTTCCTCAGTCGTGTGATTATTGACCACTCGCATCCCTTTTTCGAAGACGGAGCACCACCATTCCTACCCCTAACTCATTCCTACTCCTAACCCATTCCTACTCCTAATGGAGACACCTCCAACATTCGGGCTCTCATTACGTTGTTTATTTATAGGTATAAGGGGAAGGGGGGCATCGAAGCCCATACTTCGACATTGCCTAGCGGCGAACGCGTACATGACGTACGTACGAGAAGAAGCTGCTATCGTGGTATCTCCTGGGTTATGGTTCTAACACGAGGGCCTGCGCTACGGTAGAGGCGCAGCACCTCTTATTTGGCGGACAAATTTTGTGACTGACGAAGCCTCCAATGATGAGCTAGTCGGTATTCCATTTGTGCTACTCCGGATATAGTCGTCGCGCGTTAGCATACCTAAGGACGCCTACTACCATCAGGGGCGTGTAGCCCTTTGTTTTGCTTGATTTTTGTTTTCTGAGTAGGGGACGGGGGCTCCTTGGTAAACCATAAACCGTCGAAAAGAAGCCAATATATTGAAATATATTTCGTCACTCTGTTGGGGTACTCAGATTTGTTGTAAGCTTTCCTCAGCCGTGTGATTATTGACCACTCGCATCCCTTTCAAAAACGGAGCGCCACCATTCCTACTCCTAACCCATTCCTACTCCTAATGGAGACACGTCCAACATTTGGGCTCTCATACGCTGTTTATTTATAGGTATAAGGGGAAGGGGGGCATCGAAGCCAATACTGCGACATCGCCTAGCGGTGAAGGCGTACATGACGTACGTACGAGGAGAAGAAGCTGTTATCGCGGTATCTCCTGGGTTATGGTTATAACACGAGGGCCTGCGCTACGGTAGAGGGACTGACGAAGCCTCCAATGAAGAGCTGGCCGGTATTCCATTTGTGCCACTCCGGATATACGTAGTCGTCGCGCGTTAGCATACCTCCGGAGGCCTACTACGATCAGGGGCGTCTAGCCGCCCTTTGTTTTGCTTGAAAATTGTTTCTGAGTATGGGACGGGGTCTCCTTGGTAAACCATAAACCGTCGAAAAGAAGCCAATATATTACTATATTTCGTCACTCTGTTGGGGTACTCACATAGACGGTGGAATCGTCGAGATCTCCGACGCAGTCCGTGCCGTCGAAAACCGCGCCCTTCGTCTCGCAGATGGCCGTCATGATCTCTTCCTGGTCCGACACCCCGTCTCCGATGATGTCGGGGATGATTTCCCACATGTCCATCGCTGTCGTTACCATCTGTTAAGCGGGGACACACAAAAACTTTATCCGAGCGCCATCGCAGGAATTAAGTCGCGCCGGGAAGGAGAGTGGTAGTACCGATAGCGGGAGGTTGTTTCCCCTCTAGCATGCCGCCCCATACTGCTCCGAAAAGAAGAGAAACTGTCGACAAGATACAACCAATAAATTCTGGAAGACGGAAATTGGGGAAAGGTTGAAAAACAATCTCTCCCTATCCCCGACTCGAGGGAAGGCCTCAATATCCCTAGGCACTCCGATCGTTCAGCTAGCCAACGAGCTAGATGCAAGCAGCCCACGTTGGCCCATAGACCACGTTACCCGAGCAACGGCTGCGACTTATCCCACGGTGGGAGTTGCACGTTTTTGCAGGCGTAGTGCTGCCTGGCCGCAGGTTAGCTCCTCAAGGGACCAAACACCCCTTACAGGTTGATGTTGAGCTCCTCGTCGTGCGAGTGAGCTCGCAGAAAGAAGGGACTAACCCTTAACAACGGTCCGTACCCCGTGACATTGGTATTGGGACACCGCGCCTAAACCACAACATACAGAAGGCCTGTCAAAACGAACACTTGAACTGCTCCAAAGCCGGAATCTGTGTTCTTTTCCATCTAGATGCCATCAGGATGAATATCACGCCGTGGTGTCATTCATCCCTGTGGATAAAAAACGGAGGCCGACAAGGACGGGGGGAAAATGTATGTTTTATATATTTCGTGCGGCGTCAAAAGACAAGGCCAATGTGTACCGCGATAATGCTGCAAATAGCCCCTCCACCCCCCCCCATCGTCTTACTCTGAAGTAGCCTGGGCCATTGTCGAAATGCTCGCCAACAACTTGGAGGTCGACAACGCGAAGTGCTGGATAGTCGGGGACGTTGTCGAACGTTGGCCCCGATATGGCGACGAGGGAGATAGTGCGGTCCATGTCGACAGACACCGAAAGCGTAAACGTCTCCCACTCGTTTTCGCCGCCGGCGCTTGTGAATCTCTGTGCGCGAGCGGGGGAGGCGGGGGGGGGGGGGGGGTCGGTGAACGCCCACACGACGAGCGTTAAGCCCGATTCGGAGTTAATGAATTTATCAACCTGGAATTTCGATTGTATAAGTCACGGAAACCCGACTTTCCCCTTATGAAACCCCTGCGGAAGCGTTGGACGTCGGGTGTGCATGTGTATCTAATTTGCGCGTTTGGTTGTTGGGCGTTATGCCCGTGCAGTATGCTATCGAATATGTAAATTGCCCTCCAGCCCTTTACGCGAGGATTGCTTGGAGCGCTGCCTACCAGAGGCGATATACGCAGATCACGCGTTTTTTTAGACTCGTGCGCATGCCAGATTTTTCTCTACCAACAAACCAAAGAGCATGGACGCAAACGACTCTTATATCTCACTTTGTTGGGAGGGACGCTAACAAAGGCTACGATAGGGGGACGCTAACAGTTTCGGCTGAACGGGGGGTTTTCGCCCTAGGAGCTACCCAGAACCGTTTTTGATCATACAAATACCAATGCAGTACCGGTCCTCTAAAAACAATGAACTCACAAGAAAATCAGCCTGAACAATTGAAATCAATTAGGAAGCTCTCACCCTAGTCAGTGGCATAAGCTTTAAAAAAGTGATCCCTTCCTGTGGCTGGCCTTCGCCGAAGGCACCATTCATTGTGCAGTACTGTAGGGAATACGTCTTCTCGGGGACCAAAATAAGAAAGCGCAACATAAGAAAGTGTGCTTTCGCGCGCGCCCAGATCAAGAAAGTCAGTCTGGGCCCGATTTCAGGCTTCTTGTCAGAGGGCCGGTACTGTAGTACCTTACGTCGTGAACTCAACCCTCGGGATTGTTGACCGAATATGTCTGTTACTTCCGCTGTTTCCTCGGGTCGGTTGTTGGTAAGATGAACAGGCCATGGAGCGAGAGAAGCATCGTGAAATTATCTCTACCGTTCTCCCAGTCTTCACTCGAGTTAGTCACTGGGTCTTGCATTTCACTTCAAATTGTACGGGGGGAAAAACAACAAAGCGATTGGAGCAGAGTAACGAACAATCCCCATGGCGGGCGATGCATACCGTCACTCTAAGAAAGCTTCAAAACAAAAACATAGGTAGCCGTGATGCATAATAACAGCCCTTGAAATACAACGTCAAAAAAAATATAGGTCGTCACCCGACCGAGTTACTCCGACCGGTTGCAACAAAACAACGCATTTCAAGTGACCACCCGCCCCGGGCGCACATACTCGTACCTCCAATGGAGCATCCCTACGTTTGGAGGCAGGTCATCCCCCCGGTTCTTCTCTCTCACCTCGCTTACATCCTCGTTGTCACCAGAGGGGGATCTCGCGTAGTACCGAATGTCGAAGACGAACTCTCTGTCTGCAGGAAACCTCATTCTGAAAGCGGTCACCGTCGACTCCCACAGCTCAATACTTACAGAGTCGTTTATCTGGAATCGGGGCGGCCACGTGGGAGGGGTTTCCGTGCGGGCCAGGCGAAAACAATGAAAACCTAAACACTTGGGGGGGAACTGAAAATAAATAAATGCCACGATAGGGTTAGCGGCTTATTATCTAAGCCCCTCTCACGAGGAGCTCAAATTTCTCACTCGATACGTGCAAAGTTCGAGGAGATTTCTTCGCGCAAGCCCAACCATGGTATATACGAGTATGCGCCACGGGTCTTGAGAAAACATATACACTGGCAAAATTACAGTACTAACCGGCGGTAGTGTTGGGTCACTTTAGAAGCTCAACCCCGGGCATGAGAATTAGACTTGGAAGCCAAGAAGTGAAATGCCAACTGCTGTGGGATGGGTCTCAAGGGGACGCGTGTAATATTCGTGTCATTCACGGCGGTAGTGTCGTCGTATGACCACAGGCCCTCGCATCCCTACAATGCCGGGGGGGGTACGCATGCCATCCATGGCCATAGTGTATATGGCCATAGACCCTCGCAAGCCCAACAACGCCAAGACGGAGCACGTTGGGTGTTAACCAACCAGACAGGACCCTGCTTGCACCAAGCGGCGAAGTGAAGCGTGAGGTGTTGGGCGAGTCGCACAGAAAGTGTGACCTCCTGAATCCCAGTGAGAACCGCTTGTGGGGCGGACTTGCAATGTATGACAGCTTCGAGTTAAAGCCTCGAATTCATTTATAAGTTTTCTGGTGCGACCACTTCCAGAGACAGCAATGGGTACAGTCTCTATCTACCTCGTGGGATGATCACAATATAAACACAACGTGCTACGACCATTTTTGTGGTGCGGAGTTGAGGCTTTTCTACCCGCCGCACAAACTATGTACCTCGACCGTCGGCCGTGGTGGCCACCTAAACAAAACAAACATTGATGGTTACCTAAATGAGGCGTGTTTTACAGCGTCGTCGCCAACCGATACCAATCCAACCTATAAGTATATATATGTATGTATACAGAGAGGGGTCGGGGGTATATATCCTTAAGATACAACATGCATCGTTTCCGCGGGCGCCCATCAGATACTTGTCTGTCCTCAACACAATTGCATCAAGCAGGGTCGTCACACGCTGTGCACGATCATACTGTCACGCTCGCGGTCGCGTAGGGGCGGCACTCACGCCGGGGATGTCGATTTGAAACCTCGTCGGGACGTCGACGTCGGAAGCATCCTCGCTGTTTGAATTGTCGTCATCGTCCTGCGAGAGAGATGCATCCGGGTGAGGGCAAGCAAGCAACACAAGTGAACGACAAGAACATTGACGTGATCTCATGCGAGGTACAGTATATATACACTGATTCTTTCGCCCTGCAGCGTCACCCGAAGCCAGGGGAAGTGAGGCCTGCTCCAACCTCGCAAGTCAAATGCGTACCTGTGGCGCATGCTACGGCAGAGGTGCACCTGCAAACAGACCATTTTATGAGGCTCCTCACGTGAGGAGCTCTATGCCTCTACGTATACGTGCAGTAGTCTAAACACTAATTTTGGAGGAAAAAAGGACAGCCCTACCCGATGAACAATCACCACCGCCTCTAAGTGTCAAAAGGGAACATTCTGCAACACAAGAATGGTTGATACTCCGACGATGTTGGGGTAAGGAGCCCCGACGTCTGAAACAAAACAAAAAACACCAGCCAAAAGGTGCTGTAACCTCGATCGCAGCACGCGCCCTATCTGACCCGAAATTTAATGATATACACCACAAAGAAGGTCCTTACCTTCGGGGTCAGAGTGATAAAAAGTACCTGCGGTGTCTTCTAAAGGGGGGCGGGTTCCACGTGGTTCGAATTTGACGGAGTGAGATAATGCGTGATGCTGGGGTTCCAAACGACTACGGAGGCGCTCCACAGTCGTGCTACTCTACCCTACCCCACCTCTACACGTACACGCCGGGGATCGGATGCGCGTCGTCTACTCACAAATCGTTCCGAAACGTAGAAGACCGGCACGGTTCCAGCGATGAAGTCGTTTTTTCTCTTTTCCAGGATGACCATCTGCATGAACAAAACGGAAACAAAAACGGCGGCACAACGGAGGAGGGACATTATTATCTATGTCTTCTTGATGATTGACGCATGCTACGATAAAGGCGCACCATGTTTGTTTTCCAAGGGAGATCAGTTGAGGAGCTGTGCCATACCTCACGCGCCGACTGAGTTTTGGAGCGATACACATGTTCCTACCCGATGAACAATAGTGCCATGGCCTAACGATACAACGAAAATTACAACTCAGACCATTTTGGGTGAATGAGTCCCTTAAATCATAACGGTTTTACAGCCAAACAAGTGCTACTTATATATCGTAGCACGCCTCTGCTGTCCTTGGGTGAATCGGCGTTAGAGAGCTTCTCCAGCGGCCATGAACATCAACCCGCACGAGGCGAGCGCACGCGCGCACCGATTGACCGCGTAGCGATACAACAGCACCCCCCCGTGTACGAGTAGCATACGCTTGGGTCTCAATGTACACCTTACTGTTATGTCTTCGCCTCCAAAGCAACGCGTCAAGGCCCCATCCCGACGCCGTAGGGTTCATGGTTTTGTAAATACTAGTTGGTGCGGTTGGCGTTTCGCTATCTCCTACATAATTGTCAACGCCCCTACCATGCCTCAACACGCCATGGGACACTCTCCTGCGAGGCGTGTGCCGCTATTGGTAGTTTCGATAATTTGGGGTGACTCTTGCGTCTCCTGCCCTCCTGGACCAGACCCAAAAGACAGAAAGCAATCCTCTGGAACAGGAGTAGTGGCTATACGATGTTCTTCAGCGGAGCCATTGGTGCGCGTCTCCACATGCTGCAGCAGAGCTACGCTCGTACTAACGCGTGCAACGGTAGAGGTGCTGCAACGGTAGAGGCGCACACCTGCGTACAGGCCATTTTCTGAGGGTGGTCACTTGAGGACCTCTATACCTGCAGTAGTCGAAAACTGATTTTGGACGGAAAAAAAAAAAGAACTAGCCGACTACCAATACCATGGCCTAGGTGTACACTGAAAAACATTTGCAAACACAAGAATGAACAACTCCGACGACTTCGGGTTAAGAAGCTCGACCAATCAGAAAACGTTTCAGGCAAAACGTGCTATATGCCTCTATCGTAGCACGCGTCTACCGGCATAATAGTTATAGTTACGCCACGTTCACCGCCAGCTGCGCAATAACCAATCGGTACGAGCGCGGGGAGGCCATCCCCTGCCGAAGGCGGTTGAAAATAGATGCAACTTGTGACCCGCTGCAAAAAAAAAATCACCCCGCCGTGGAATGGGCGCGTACGCAAGAGCCGGGAGGGGCCACGCATGTTCCCTCGGCTGATACATAGCTAATACGTCTAAGGCAGTGTCTATGCCTGGTCACAATAGCAGCAGCTTGCAGCTGGGAAGCACTCGCCTGGCGTTGGTTGCGTGACGAAAACATGACGCACCTCGCACATTGTTCCGCGCGCGGAAAGTAAGCTTTACAACTAACACTACAGTACGCATACCTCGCAGGTGAAACACTGTCTCGTCTTTGTCTGGTGAAACCGAAACAGAGACCCTTTCGCCGTGTCTGCGGGATGCCAGGTATAATATTATGCCGTACAGTACTGTACCTGCACCTTATACCTGGGAGTGAAGTGCGTACGGCTACACAGGCTCGGCTACGCATTGCTGACCTACCTCTTTGACGCTGAACCACTGGTTGAATCGCTGGAACTTGGGCACGAGCCTGAGGTTACTGGCGTGAACGCCGACGTTGAACGTTTGGTAGTCGGTGGTATCTCCGGAGGATATTGCTGAAGCCACCACCGTCTGGCGCGATAACGGCGCCAGGCACATCACATCGGGTAGACGAAGTGCGCGGTGAATCCACATGCATGGGCACAAAACAAGAACAAAAAAACAAAGGGATCGCGGCGAAGCGTTTAGGTCTTGTCGCGCAAGGGCTGCCGATTGAGGTGGCCGAAACACAAACACACATCAGTGAAATTACCCGCTTTAGCTACCGATGCATGGGTACGATAGGGGTAGTAAGGCTAACCGTTTTATAAGACTCCTCGCAGGAGGGGCTCTATACTATCAGCAAGTAAAAACTGAATTTTCAGAAAAGCAAAAAACATATAAAAATCGATGGACAATCCCGAAGGCCATTATAGGTATTAAAACTTATTATGTCACGAACAATGTTGTAATTTTAAGATGCATGCTACGATAGAGTTTCATCCGGTTTTTTTCTGAGCTCCTCATTTGAGGAGCTCCATATACGACACGAAAAAAAATGGATTCGGAGGGAAAACAAAGTGCTACATACCCGATGGACGATCCCACGACCTACGAGTCAGTATACTGCAAAACATAGCGCAACAAAATTTCGTGTCTCTGACGATTTTGGATTAAGGGAGCTCGGTCCTTCAGAAACAAATTCAGCCAAAACCTGCCACCTTTATCGTAGCACGCGTTAGAAACATTTTCGATAACGGTTGTTACAACGATATTGGGTTAAAGGAGCATAAAAATAGCCAGTCAGAAACATCTGCCTCATGGGGCAAAAAGGTGCTGCGGCTCTATACCGTAGTAGCCTCCGTACACGTACCGGAAAGTGTTTCCGACTCCTAGATCGACGTACAGCAGTAGTTTGCCCCAAACAAACTACGGGGGGGGGGTCAGTTCTATTTTGAATCCGCCCACCCCGAGACGCGTGCTACGGTAGAGGTAGCACTTTTTGGATGAATCGTTTTCTGAACGATCGGGATCCTTATTCTAAATTGGCCGGACTTTCATTTTTGTGACGAAATATGTTTCAGAATAGATTTCGGTCATGAGATTTCTCATCCGGCAGCACTTTTATTGTGCTCCATATTCATTTTTTTGCTCACCCTCCCTAAGTGAGGAGCTCAGAAAAAACATGGTGCACCTCTATCGTAGCATGTGACCCGAAGGAACTTGTTATAGAACGCAGTAGCTGAAACATACATATCGTCTCGATTGATACGGATGTCAAAAGGGATCGTACAAGTAAAGGCTCTATTGAGTTGGATAATTAACGGCAAATGGACCCACACTGGTGACCACTGCCTCAGGTCGGTCAATGGTGGCCATCCCGTATACATTTTCGCGTAGTGAAACACTCATTGAGGCTCAGTACTTCTATGTAGACCTGGCCTCAAGTCTGCACTGCTGTGTATACACGTGTATATCGGACGTCGATGAGTTCGTGCCCTAGTCGAGAGCCAGTCCAAGTGCCAAAGAAGGGGCTCGTTCCGCCTAACCTAGCCTAGTTCGGTCGTTGCCTCGCTGAGATTCCGGCAGAATCCGCGCATCACTTTCCGGCACCAACATCGGTCACCGTGTACCACCACAGTGCTACTGTTAGGCAAATTTTGCGCGGCCCATTTGCCGATGGGTTCATCCTCCGAAAGCTTCGTACGTATCACGAAGCAAAGCAAGCAGTCGCGTAATTTGCGGCACTACCGTCTGCAGAGTCACTTCACAACCACCGAGGGACTGTACACACACTCACCATCCAACCCCGGACAGTTTCCGCCTCGATGCTGAACTCGTCGTGCTGCTCATCACCAAGGCCGAACGCTGCGGGGGTTATAAAACGTATAACGGCAGCAGCACCCAAAGCAGCGAACAAATGAAACATATGTTCGGGCGGGATATACTGCTAAACGGTGTTGCTGCAACGACCAATCGATCACACACTTTTCCCACCGCGGCGCAAGCCAAGGCCACACACTTGTGGGCAGAGGACGGAGGCTCACCAATCTGGATTTGACGGATGTAGCGGAAGTGGTTCAGGCTGATGCTGACGCCGCACGTTGCGAAACGGAAGGACCTTGATCCCGCCGCTAGCGGGCCACACGCCCATCGAGAGTCCATGTCTCCGTCCTGCGAAAAAACACATCGGAACCAGATACAATTAACAGTTTGGCTGCGAGTAGAAGGCACGACAAGTGACAAAAACAAAAAGAAGAAATAACAGTGATATCGTTTTTCTCGTCTAATTTCATATATGCAGACCTGGTGTAATGATTCGATCGCTCGTTCTATTACGGGTTGCGCAGGGGAGGCATGGTGCCGATAATTTGACTACGGCCTTGACGCCATTCGGGCGGGTGTTTCGAACCTCACATGGAAATCAGACTTCGAAATAGTTTGTTGAGCGCAGCCTAACAAAAACTCTCCCATGGCCGCCGTATATATCGCGAAACGAAAACAGACATACCGACGAAGTACACTGTTAAGACTGCAAACAAATGAAGTATAATCGCCCAGCCGAGTGGCTCTGGTCGGCAGCTGAAAAAGAAGCACCTGCAGCGAATATGACGCCCCCCCTAAAGCAGCGTAGCACCCGCCAAGAAACTCTGCGAGGGCCCTCGCCCAATGGCGGCAGTGGTAGAGCAACCCCACGGTAAGTAGGGGTGACGCCATATTTCCTGAGCTCCTCTCACTGTGAGGAGCTCACTATGTACCTCCCCCGGTACACGTGACGTTGAAGAAGCTATTGGTTCTCGCACAAACTCCCCGACCCAACATGTTTAGACGCGCTGTATACGGACACGTATTGCTAAAATACAATAAGCTCGCAAAACAAGTATCAGCTACTTACTCGTACAGCAGTGCCGGTACTAAACTGTAGTTGCTCCCTGGAAGCGATCAACCGGTTACGAAAAATGCTCGAGCCAACAAGTGCAACTCCTGTTACATACCGTGGGATGAGCCCCTGCAGTGTGACACAGCTATGCGTTTCGTGTCGCGTGGAAGAGACCGCGACGCATGCTGCGGTAGAAGAGGTGTACCATGTTTTGCCTTCGAAGGGTGGTCACTTGAGGAGCTCTATACCCCACCCGTGAAGTGTTTTTGGAGTGAAAACGAAAGTAAAGGTGTTACCCGATCAACTATCCCGTGGCCTTAAGTATATCGGCATATATACACAGAAAAAAAACGCAACACCAGAGTGACATTCCGAACGAGTTTGGGTTAAGGAGCACCGTCCTTCCCAGAAAAAAAAAAAACTGAACAAAACGTGCTATCTAGGTCGTAGCACGCGTCCAGTGTCCGCCACGTGAGGCGGGGACAACCAGCATCTAAGGTGCCCACCGGGGCCAAGGATGCTGTATCCACCGCAAAATGTGCCGGCCGTGAAAGTGAAAAAGTGACTGCTGTTCCCGAGTCGAAGGCTTAGAAACAACAACGTGCCCGTGGTTTTAGTCTATTTGAGATATGCCCGTGCCGCCATGTGATGTGTACACGGGGCATCCGAAAACTGGACTACTAATGCCTTAGACGAATACGTCGGGGATCGGAAGCCTATTGGAGATAAACTATTTCCCCGTACATCCTGTAGATAGGATACGCTAAACGTACCTTCATGTAGTAGGCTTGGCACCCGTCAAAGTGGGCGGGGGAGTCGCACCCTCCGTCGCTAGCCCCCCTGCTGTCGTAGTTGAGGGTGCCTGCGAGCGGTAGAGGTCCGGTAGGCTTCAGCCACTTCTTCTCAGCCACGGGACGCACGGGAGCAACGTCTCTCGCGCGGAATTCCACTTGAGGCCACGTAGTGAGCACCGGAACATCACGCAATTAACCCTGCGTGGATGAACTCGAGGCCACAGCAGTAGTTCGTACAGTCCCCTGCAGGCCATGGGACGCTTTTCTCTGCCAAGACGGAACGATACCCCTTCCCGCAACCCGATGACGGAGCTCACGAGTGATACCATCATGCCGTTTTCGAGACTGCGGCGATAGTTCAAGACTGGCGGGGGATGAGGAGTGTGATGGATGTTTCTGACAGTAGGCCAACCTGCATGTACTACATACATGCGTGAAACAAGTACTGACAGGAAGCCTTGAGAACCTGAGAGGGCTGTTCGGGAATACAGGAAAATAAGAAACCGTCAGGTGTAAGGGGGGAGTATGGTGGGTGTGAAAACTATTACTCATTGTCTTGAGCCAGTGTGGAGATGATCTTAGGAAACGATATGTTGATGAAGCCTTTTGTGCAACCTATAACAAAATCAATTTCGCCGATACGAAGCACCCACGAGAACTTCAAGATGTACCTGTACTACCTTAACCCAGGTATGCGTGGCAACCGCTCCCCAGGGCCCTGGCTACAAGCACTTGCCTCGTTGATGACGATGCTTCCGCCGCTCGCAGGCACCGCCTCGATTTTCACGTAGCGCGCTAGGGCTCGCATGCCGCCGAAGGTCTGTAACCCGTCGCTGCCGAGGGGGCGGCCACCCGCCTCGATTCCCGAGCGCACCATGGAATAAACGCCGGACTCGCCGGCCGCCATGACGTTGATCACACCCCCGGCGTCCGTCGTTTCGGAGAACGCTGGAAAGGAAATAATGTGGGGTCAAAACATGACATATTTGTGCAAGCGAACGCGCCATGATCAACTTTATAGGATAAATACTTCGCGTAGCACACAAAAACTGGTTTTAGCGTATTACTTGCCTATACATATATGTACAGCCCGCTCAAGCGTTTGGGGCGAACATGCTGCACAGCCCCCGGCCGTTGACAGTTGTATTGTGGTTGGAGGTCCCCCATACATAGTGGTCGTGCGAAGAACACTGGACTATGGGTTCCCCGGATCATACTATCCCGTCCTTTGACTTCGTAGGAACTGTTTCAAGCAGCCTTACTACAAAAGGTGGCGGTGCAACTCACCGATGCGGAGCTGCTCGAGCGACTCCGGGGCCTGCAGATCGTAGGTGATTTCGCACACCTCCCCCGAAGAGCATGTCCACGAAGAAGAACCGGTTGAATCGCCGTCCTGTTCGCCAAGCATTGTGTATCTCGGGTGTCTTCAGTGGCCAAACTCTTACCGGGGGGGGTAATAGTAATCCAGGCCCGCCATATACACAAAATATATATTCGTATACGATATATATTCCAGATTTTCTACTAAGCATGTTGGGCCCTGACTACTATGTATGTTCCCACGTAATAGAAAAAGTGGAAAAAACACACAATCGACATTTGTTTCCACGATGGAGTGGAGGAGCGGCTACGGTAGAGGTGCACCTGCATACAGACCATTTACTTTCTAAGGGTGGTTACTGTACGAGGGAGCTCCTCTATACCTGCAGTAGTCATCTAAAAACTGATTTTGGAGGAAAAATAACAATGCTATATACCCGATTGAACAATTCCATATATGACACATGCTACGATAGAGGTGCACCCTGTTTTTTCTGAGCTTCTCACCTAAGGAGCGTCATACCTCGAAACAAATGATTTTGGAGGAAAATAAAAGTGCTGCCGGATGAGAAATATCCTGACCGAAGTATACTCTGAAACATTATTCGTCACAAAAATGAAAGTCCGACGAAGTTGGGTTAAGAAGCCCGATCGTTCAGAAAACGATTCAGCCAAACATTGCTACCTCTACCGTAGCACGCGTCATATATAGCCTAATTTCACAAGGAAAATATATTTGCCAACACCAAGACGGAATGAATTTCCGACGATGCTTGGCCAAGGAGCATCGTCATCCAATAAACATTTGAGCCAAAACGTATGCGCTCTGTCTCTCTCGTATTACGCGCGTCAAGTGGGAATGGTTAACTGGTTAACTGCATCCTTAAACGAGGGGGCGTGCTTGGATGGACGTTTTGCCTCTTACCAAGGTGTTCATGGCCGATGAGCTGTCCGTGGTGGCCGTGGCGGAAATGGAGGTTCGCGTGCTAGCGGACGTTCCCACAATCGGCACTTCATCCACGGTGACATAGATTTCGACCTGCTCGAGGAGCGATCCCACGGCGGCACAGGGGTGGTGGTGGCTTACTTTCTGCGCTCCTCACGTGTAAGCTAAGCTCAATATCTCGCCCGAAACATGGTTTCAAAGAGGCTTTGTCCGCGCGACCCGATTCTACGATTTCTATGAGCTAGTCTTCAAACCAATAGAACCCTCAAAATATCATACTAACTAGTTGCTCACTTGAGGAGTATACTAGCAGGCAGTCAGAAAATATTCCTGTAGGGGGCAAAAACTAACTGAAAACCCTATATATTGTATACCGTGGGAAAAGTCTTAAAAGAAAGGAGTAAATGCGCTAAAACAAATACTCCGAGTTGAGCGATATATTGAATTATCTACTACAGTACGTTTTTTTTTTGTTTTTCGGAACCCCGAGCTACGTGCAGTGAGTTAATGGGCAACTGACCGCGCCGCTTCCTGAACTGCCGCCAAGCTGAAACACGAATAAAACTTTTCAGAATCTTTGATACATCGCTTGAAAAGGCCACCACCCTCTACTGACGAACGTAAGGATGGCATACCTAGCGTAGCCCAGAACGGTTGGGTTGCTACGGTACGGCACGTGGAGTGAAGGCCGAACTTTCAGTACGTGTAGAAATACTATATAGAAGGTACGCACCTCCAATATGGCGAAGTACTCCCCCTCTTCCATCACGCCAATGATCCCAATATCGTCGCCTTCGAGACCCTCAAGACCAGGGATTTCTTGCAGTTCGGTGGATCCAGGCGTCGCCTCCCACTCTTCTACCGCAGTTTCTCCGCCCACCGTCACCTCGAGCGTGCCGATGCTGTCTGGGTGGAGCGCTGTGAAAGAGGGGAGAAGGGCAACTTTTTTAGGGGTGCCGGCTTATTGTTGTGCGCTCCTAACATGAGAAGCTCAATAGATCAGCCAAAGCATGAACTTCGAAGGCGTTTTGCATCCGCGCAGCTCGGCACCGAGACCGAGATTTCCATGCGCCAGTCCCTAAAAACAATGTAAATGTACACTGTGGAGAATACTAACCGCTACAATAGTCGCCCACTCCAAGCTCAATCGGTCAGAAACTGTGTGTCCTAGCAGCCAAACACTAACGGCAACCTCTACGGTAGGATGAGTCTAGGGTTTATTTCCAGCGACACACGATGTGTCATTCGTTCATGCCATGAACGGTGTCCGCTAACCTGCGATATGCACCCGTGGAATCAACGTTCATGTCTACATTTGAAACATGCACGCTATCTGAAGCCCCAGCAAGCAGGTGCAAGTGAAGGTGAATACAAGCCTCCCCCAGTACAGACCTCATACCTGAGTAGTACCGGGTAGAGGTACACCATATAACAGCCGATTTTCCTCATTGAGAATTGCCTTTCCGATGCGAATGAAAATCGATTTCAGTACTTTGCTATTGTTTAAGAGTTGTATTTCGCTCACGATCAAAATTTGACCTAGAAAACATGTTCCTCGATGGTAGGTATCGATCCACGAAAACAAAATTGAAATCAACCTTGACAGGCTCGAAACATCGAGAGTTTAGGGGAATTGGCATTAATGAGCGAGGTACCTCGCCCAAAAATCCAGTTTTTTGGGGATCTTCGATATCTTGAGACTGCCGATACCGATTTAGTTTATGCTTTTCGTCATCGACGGGTGTCACAACTGACTATAGTTTACATTGAAAAAATGACTGTGAGGGAAGTACACCTCTTACAATTCAAAAAAACAATATTTTCGATTTTCATTCTCATCAGAACGGCAATTCTCAAGTAGGAAAAATGGCTGTTATATTGTTTCTGAGGGGTAGTCACTTGAGGAGCTTTATACCTCGCCAAAAACTGATTTTGGAGGACAACAAAGCTCTAACTGATGGACAACCCCCATGGCCTAGGCAAAAAAAACGAAAAATAGTGCAGGACAATACTACCATTCCGACCATTTTGGGTTAAGGACCACCGTCGTTCCGAGATAGTTGCAGCCAAAAAAAGGTACAGTACCTCTACGTGCGATATCGTAGAGCATGCGTCTCGAGTATTCCGAATCGATGCCGAGCATGGTGGTGCCCGGCGCGACCAAAGATCCTCATGTTGCACGAGGTTTACAAACCAATGTGCTCTCCTGGCTGACTCATAATATATACATGTATATATATGTGTGTGTATATATATATGTGTGTGTGTGAGTTTAAACGCTGTCAAGCTAAGAGCCCTTCGGAACTTGCTCGAACTTGTTGACTTTGTCCTATATATTTCGTTGTACCGGCAACGTTGAGATTCCAACAATGTCTGTTGAAGGGAGTGCTTTTCGGGACACAGAGGGTACGGCTACACCAGGTGCAGCACCGCCGCAGGCGTCAGGTATAGTACCTTCTTTGCCACCAGGCCTGCCCACCTATTTTGACGGACGCGATAGTCGAACGGTCTCCGAACGAGGCAGAGAGATCATAGAAGACGCCGCAGGTACCCCTTGCGATCGAGGGATCGTCGGAGAACGGCTCGGTGCACCCGTACCGGGAGTCAAGCTCTAACGACCCATCCTGCAGATTGCCAGAACAAGCGGAGAAACGATAAGAGCGGAAGAGATGCACAGGTGAGTGGAAGGCAGCGCCTAAGTGGAAAATACACTGGACGCTGTGTGCGTCGAAGGCATCGGTCAGACCCGAGGTAGAGAAGGGAATTTGCCTGGAAACAAACGCGCTACTTTCGGTTAAGGCACTGGGCCAAGGAATAGGGTCAAAAGTTATGACTTGCAATAAAAAAACAACTTGATAATATAAAATGAATGTCGAGTTTCCACCAATCACACGTGAGCTTTGAGTTGCATTTGAGTTGAAAAATCCTGTGATAGGTCAGCAGTGCCGTTACACTGTTGCTGAGCACAAACCGAGCGTTACGAGTACAACCCTCAGGCTAGTATACATCGCTGCAGCAACCCTGCCGCCCAGCAGAAGCATCAGCACCACGCAGCACCATGCGTGTGAGGCGGCACACCCACGGTGCACTATAGCTACCTGCGTGTATCGGAACATGTACCATGCATCACCGAGGATGGACAGACAGACCCGATAGCGTGCACATTTCCCTACCTCAAGACGACAACCACCATGATGATGATGAGGCCAACCGCCACCAACAAACCTACACTCCTCCTCTGCTGTTCTGTTGCACCACCCAGGAGTAACAGTGCAATTCTCACAGCCTGAGAGGATAGCAGGCGTACGTTCTTGATGTCCATCGTCATCGTTTGCCTGCGCCAATGCGCACCTCTCTCTGCTGTGTGTTTTGTTCGGGCCGCGTCGTTGTCATATTTTGTTCGTTTCCACGGATGTATGTGCTGCTGCTACAGCAGCAGCAAGCACCAGCAGCAGCAGAAGGAGTAGTGTGATTCGGCACACAGTAATCGAGAGGTCAGCAGCAGTTATGTAGTGCGCCAAGTACGTCCCTGTTGATGTTGTCGTCGTTTGCGTACACCACGCACTTGATGTGGGTGTAGGTCCTATAAATCATCTCGCTGGGCGAAGCACCACTCACTATGTACCACTTTGTCCGTAAATATAACAATCGCTTGTTCGATAAAATGAATATCGAAACAACATTACATTTACGGACGTATTGGTACGAAATAAGAATGGATCGAAGGCTCGTTGCCATTTCATTGACGTAGTGAGCCGGAAAGCTGCGGCACAGCAGCAGGGCGTCCGCTACAATCATTCGAGGGCGCAACAGTAGTAGTAGCGGTCGTCTTTTGCCTCTACACCACACACACTGCCTAATCTGTTGTGCGGAAAAAAATTGCTCACAATGAACCGAAACGCCTCAAAATATTTTCATTGACAAAAAGTTACCCCCATCCCCTGTAGGTGAGCCTCGGTTTATACAGGAACTGGAGCGCAGTAGAGCCGAAAATAAATGTACGCGCGGTTTACGGCTGACGAATGTGCGAATAGACGGAACGAAACATCAATCCTACAGAACATAAGACTACACTATTCTTGTTGGGGGGAGGGGTGGTTCACCTACTGTAGACCATCATAAAAAGGGGTCAAGTGCGTACCTGGTATGAAATAGCATCCTGCCTAAGGGCATCAGTGGCCGGTCAAGCACAAGAACAACGCGCGTTGCCAGCCTCGGAACGGGTGTACGCGTTTAGTGCAATACAATATAGCCTCTCGCACGAAATTTGGCGGAAAGGGAGCCGACGCGCGAAGGCGGAGGGAGGGCTAGGGTAAAGGCAATCACAAACCAAGCCGAAGGGGGCGAGGATTCTCACCCTAGTCAACACCCCGATGCATTTGCCCGAAGCAGGGCAGTCTGCGTCGATTGGGTCCATGCCGTTGAAGTCCTCCGCGAGAGTGGAGGCGGACATTGTATCCTCGTATATTCCATGAGCAAAATCCTCTCCAACCTGCAGAATCTCTGACAATTCAACGGTAATACCTGTCTCGAAAGAGCGGCGGAGAAAGGAAGGGCGGAGGGGCGGGGGGTCGACAACATACACACGGCAAGTCAGGCGCTGGAGCACAACTTGTACCGGCATATACAAGTGTATTCCGTTGGCCTTTCACCGTAAGGTGGGGAGCCTGTCATCTTTAGCAAAGAAGATGACCGCGGCCTATACAAGTCGTGTCTAGGCTTAAACGAAACGTCCTTCTATTTGGCACCGGTTAGGCTAAACGCGTCGCCCGATAGTGCACATCCTCCATTCCGTGCTCGTGGATCAAACCGCGACAGTTCGCGTACCGGCACGGCGCTACCAAACAAGAATGCAGAAATAACGGGTGGGAAATTAGTGTTACAAAGTGTCAAGCCTTCAATAGACGCTCCTACATACTCTAAGCAACACAACTTTCCTCGCTTAATGTGACTGACATTTTCGTGCTCTGGAAGTCATCAAGAGGAGCGTTTTTCGTGCCGGGAGTTGACCGTGAAATTGTTTATATATTTGTTGGTGTTTTAAATGCCTTTTATCGTTTTTCGGTTCTTCGCTGGCGAGCGGTTGGGACTAATCGGTTTGGGACGGTTTTCCAGATAAGTTCCCACCGATGCCGGAGATAAGACGAGCACTTGCTTGCTTAGGCGTATCATAGTTTAAACCAGAACGGTATATAACCCCCATCGGCTGCTGACGTGTAATTTCGGGG
>MEHQ01000443.1:0-50243 GCA_008828725.1 Saccharina japonica | reverse complement strand
TTTTTCGGTTTTTCGGTTGCCAAAATAAACCGAAACCGAAAATCGACTCGGTTTTTTTCGATCGTTTGTTTTACCCCCGTCCCCTAAGTCAATAACCCCTACATATCTACATGGAAACCCCGTTATGTGTGGACATGGGTACGCACACAGCACACAGCACATAGCACACAGACCGCAGCAGCAGCAACAGTCGCACAGGGCAAATGGTACAGCGGTACAGCAGTGCGTCGCGAGAGACTACGAAGGATACCCATGTCCGGTTCAGGCGGCAGTGCTGACTCTGACCTTGAGCCGGAGGCAGAGGCGGGTACGCACAGTCACAGCCCCCCCCTTCAGCAACCTAGAGTTAATGATAGTGTGAACTTTAGGCTGCAAGGTGTATCTAACGTCTATCATTACGTACATCATACATGGTATCTAGACTGCACATCAGTTGTGGCCTCGTGCCCTCGTATACAGTACAGGACACCTAATAAGAAACAGGCTAATAAGAAAGCCAGGCTGACATTTTCAAAAAATAAGAAAGATGCGAGGCTGGGCCTCCGCTGCAAAATACGAAAGGCCTATTACCCCCCTGGGGCGAATCCCCGACGCCTTCAGGAAACCCTGCTGCCTGCCCCTGGTGGTCGCGAGTAACATATTTCAGGTTTTCAGCGACCATATTTTTTTTCAATTTTGACCCGTTACAGCAGTGTTTACTCGTAGGTTGTGTCGTTTTTTTTACGCATTTTGTTTTTGTGGTAGTTTCATATTTTCCAATTTGCTTCACCCCACAAACACGTTTTTTTTCGACGCGGGCACCCGACACAAGTGTACTAGGTATATGGTTTTAAACATCCCCGCAGGGAGGAGAGAGTCGACAGAGGGGAAGAGCAGCCTGTAGTACGGTACTGCAGCAGACCCAGGACACAGATCTTGCGGCCCTCATTTTGCCAATGGCGTTCAAGGCCAGACTCAAATCGCTTTCAACATTGGGCGAATTGAGACACAAGGGCAGCCTTGAATACGCGGCAGTTCGATGAGCTAAAGAGAACCGCGCGCGAAGGCGGTGTTTCTGCATAAACGTTTTCCCTCCTTGACACGCTGTTGGGTCTACGATGTGACGGCTCCCTCAACGAAGAGGACTACAACAGCGAGCTCGGGTAGATTCTTAGTTTAACTCGATCATTGCGATCGGACGCGAGTGCTCGACACCTGCATCCATCGCAGGGCCGCAGCCTTCGGCGAGTCCCACCCCGTCGAAAGTGGATAGAACCCAAGCACGTGCGACTACTGCAACCGGTGGGTTGACAAACCGTTCAAGCCCACCATCACAGGCGGTTCTGGCGTGAAGCCCACAGAGAAGTCCATCCTTTTTGCGGACAGTCTGCACGGGCAGACGACAGAAGAGTTCAAGAAAAAACTCAGAGAGGGATGCAACACTCTGCTTTGGCTGCTGCCATCAAGGAACACGGATGAGGTGCAGCCGTTCGATGCAGGATACGGGCGGCTTGTCAAGTTGGGTGTGGGGAAGGCTTTCGAGGCATGGTTGGAGAAGGATGACAACGTGGAAACGTGGGACACCAACAAGCTGTCTGCCTCCGACCGTGGGGCTGACGCACTGGGTGGGTGAGGCCGTCGAAAATGTTGGTTCGAACCAGCTACAACGTAGACACCTGTGTGAAAAGACTAGGCTTGCGATGACAGCAGACGGTACCGACGACAACCTCATCAACCTCGAAGGCCTGGACGGGCCATACACGTTCATTGGCGCCGATGACGGCAAGGAACTCCCGGATGATGTGAAGCCCTTTACTCCAGCAGACGAAGATCGTCCCGAAGCGTTGAGCGACGAGGATGGCGAGGACGAAACGGAGGGTGACAGCACCGGGCGACTTCGTGGATCGGACGACGTAGCTATGCTTGACGATGATTATGACCTCGGCGCTGGTGAAATAATACTACTTCTGGAATGCCCACCGGGTTACGCCTTTGTCCGCTCACCTCCTCCGGCCCTCGATGCATCAATCGTGAAGCAGAACATCATCATGCTGTGTGCCGGGTGTTGGGATTGGTGCAGGGTTTCATCACACGACGGGCACAGTTACGGACGCGCCAATATTACGTATTTAGGGTGTTAATCGGGCAAACCGACACGACGCTCAGTATGAGGCTTCCACTCGGGAAGTACACTGCTGTTGGCGAGGCCGCAGCATAAAGTTTGTGGGTGTTACTGGGCGAGGCTACTTCGCTTTCAAGAATGCTTCAACGTGAACTACTGGCGCCACCGCAGGGAGTGGGCAACAGCGATATCGACCGGAACGGTCGCCCTGGACGCGGCTAGGGGGACAATGATGAGAGGGGGGGAAAGGCAGCGAGGAAGGGAGACAGGAAGGTAGAGGAAGGGGGGGGGGAGTGGTTACAGCGAAACAAGCGCTTTAAAAGAGACCGGCAGCAGCAGTGGCAGTGAGAGTGAGGAAGGGGCAGGAGCGGATAAAGAGCGGCAGGGGAGTGACGACGAGGAACGGAAAGAGGAATCGAGTGTGCGCGGTGTAGATGTCGACAGCGATGATAGTGATCTCGTAGAGGGAAGCTTTCCGAAAACGATGAAGAGGGTGAAGGCGGGGAAGAGATTTCTGACGACCTTACCGGGGCTAATTATTTACGCAAGGGGAAGAGACGAACACGAAAACGGAAACCTTCTAACTCCGTTGCCGAGCACGTTTCCTCGGCGTCCATGCCCCCCAGTAAGCGTACACGACGCAGAGTTCGAACGCCGAACGTGCGCATGCTCAATCAATTTGGGGCGTACGGTCAATGGTGGTATTAATATGAGGTACGTATACAAAATAAGAATCCAGCTAGATTTTCATTTATTTCCCGGCAAAATAAGAAAGAGGCTCAATAAGAAAGAGGCTCATGAAATGACAATTATAGGAAATCCAGGCTGAGCCCAGATTCCTGTTTCTTATTAGGTGTCCTGTACTGTATATGTTTTTTTTTATACAAGGGCTGTTCGAGTCCGGCATCAAAATTGTCATATGAAAACTGTTCCACCTATACTCGTATTATACGTAGGAATGCAAGGAGATAATAAATACCAGGTAAGTATCGTACGTATCAAAAGTGAGTGTTTTGTCAAAATAGCCCAAATGTAGTGGCAAAGCAATTTATTGTCGAGAAATAAAACGGAAGCAGAGACGGCCATGAATATAGCCATTTGAGGATGTGTGTGTTTTCACATTAAACCTTCCTTTCTACCCGTCGACATCCAGCCGGCTCCGGAGAACTTGCACGTACGTGCGAGTCTAACGAATCTGCACGTACATTCAATACGGTTATATATATAGCAGGAGTTGTTGTAGATATGTAACAGCCCACAGCACGTACGTGCAATTTTACGGCTGGTGACATCCAGCACACCCAGTGTCCGTGCCGATTCTTCATCCTAAAAAAGGTACCAGTTATTATGTGGTCACAAATCTACGACACAGAGATACTACGCTACGCAGTGCAGTAAGCAGAGCAGACAATATGCCATGCCTTCTTTTTTCTCTTTCATGCACCTGGATTTTGCTAGCAGGGTAGGTCTTGCCTGTCGTATATGGCATTTCATTGTCTGCTCTGCTTACTGCACTGAGCGTAGTATCTATGTGTCGTAGTTTTGTGACCACCGAACTGGTACCTTTTTTAGGATGAAGAATCGGCACGGACACTGGGTGTGCTGGATGTCGACGGGTAGAAAGGGAGGTTTAATGTGGAGAACACACACATATATATACGTATATACGACAGGCAAGATCTACCCTGCTAGCAATCCAGGTGCATGAAAGAGAAAAAAGAGAGAAAAAGAAAAGAAAAGAAAGAAAAAGCGAAAAAGGAAAAAATAAAGAAAAGTAAACATAATCGTAAAGCAAGTCAACACTCAACCAACCAAACCAAAAGCATGACGAAATAAAAGAAAGAAAGTGTACCCCTACTATAATCGTAGCCAACCGGGGCCACCTGTACTCTAGATGTTTTTTTTTATATATTTCCTATTTTTGTTAACTTGTTCAGGGCTTGTTTGTTTGTGTTTTTGGTTATTTTCAGCTTTTTCTATATATTCTTTTCTTTGTTTTTGTGTTTCTCTCTTGTACGGATCTGGATTGCTAGCAGAGTGGGTCGTGCCTGTCTTGTACCAGGTATCATACGTATGATATGTCATTGCATTGTCTGCTCTGTGGTTACTGCATTGCAACGTAGTATGTACGTATCTGTGTCGTGGTTTTGTGGCCACATCATAACTTGTATATACCGGATGCCATCCCGTTAGGATGAAGAATGGGCACGGACACTGCTGTATGTGCTGCATGTCGCCGACGGGTACAGATAGAAGAAAACACGCACACAGATGTATGTGCAACAACAGAAAAAAATTAAATTCCTTCGATTTCAGCCTACAAAAACTACAAACTAACTCGTAACCCAGACTAACCTGCGGTGCACTGAAACCGGAGTATCGGCAGCAGTAGTAGTAAGCCGGCCGACAGCAGTGACGAAGGGCGAAGCATTGCCGCGCCTTTCAAGTAAATGCACCCTCCCTAGATATGCTTAAAAGAGAAAAAGCAATAACGACAAGTGCAAAGAAAGGGTTTTTGGTTTTTGTTCGGTCAGCAAGTGACGCAGTTGGTGGTGCTCCTCTTGCAACGATTGCGCTGTGGACTGTAGACGGAGAGCGTGCGACAGAAGCATCTGGCTTGCGGTTGAGAAGCACTGCTGTTCAGTCTGGTTAAGTAGTGTGTTCTCCACATTACGAAACCGTCACAGCAGTGGTGCTGCAAGCAGAATTCTGGTTCCTCCATGGTTCCATCCATGTTCAGTGTGTAGACTTCACTGCATCATCACTGAACTATGATAATTTGTACGAACAGGACGTACGTACGTATCATACGCGTGTCTTATATACCTGGTATCATATATACATACGCTATACGCATAGAGTTGTGTACAGCTGTCTTCAAATTGAACCATTTTTCCACCCACAGCTACTCAGAGTGGAAGTCAGTATATCAACACCCAGGGCGCAGGGAGTGTCTGTCCTGGTCCCTAACCCTGGGACCAGGTATGTGTGTAGGGACTGAGACACAGAGGAAAACAAGTACCTGGTACGAAAGCAACGAGGCGCCTTTACCACTCTTGACTCACAAATCGTACCAGATAAAGTACCAAATATATTACGATTTGTTGGTGTTTTTACGTGTTTTTGGGTGTTTTTTTTTTAAATCAAATCACGAGAACCCGTCGACCCAACCCAGCCCTAATCCTAACCCTAACCCTAACCCTAACCCCAACCCTAGTCCAGGCTAAGGCTCGACCCGTGCGCGGCTTCGCCGCGCGTTTTGGACAATTTGAAAAAACAACGCGCGGACCACTACCAAAACCGTAATATATTTGGTACTTTATCTGGTACGATTTGTGGGTCAAGAGCTCTGGTAAAGGCTACTGGTATCTCATACTGCTATTCTCTAAGGAGACGTTCCCGTTACTAGCACGCCACGTGACTCATACCGGTACGTATTGCACCGCTTTATAGCCGTAGTACGTGATACCATCACATTAGCCCACCCTGAATAGTCGTAGATGCAGATCACACGACGATCGGAGGGGATGACCGTTTCATCCCAGAAATCGGGAAAGGAGGTCGAAGATGCGGCTATTCGAAACAAAAGTAAAAGAGGCTATACATCTACCCCACACCTCGCAATGAGGCTACGACGCCTCACACGTTAACTAACGCGCCGTACCGGAAGAGATACCTACGAAAAGCCAACGGCAAGCGGGCTACGGTGAAGACAAAAGCCAAGTGAACAAACCGGAGCACGAAGGTTATCGAAATAAAACAAAGCAGAAAAAACAATGAAGTTAAACGCCGGATGCTGAATGTAACAGACAAAATAGAAAATAACGCACGCGGCTATGCAGAGAAGCAAAGCCCTGAACTTTGACTTGGGCTTGAAATATATGAAACTGCATATAGGGCGGGGGGCCGACCGAGTCGAAGGCCTGGAGAGAGAACTAGACAAACCAAGAAAAAGGCCCAATCCGGAAGGTTCACAACACGACATAACACAAACAAAAGGCTGGAAGCGCCGAAGCACAACTAACGAAGGAAAGAAAAAAAGACGAGAGAGATTTAGAAAATGTGTATGCTTTTAGGCATTTGGGCCCGGTTGTTATTCTGGATTGAGCTTCCTGTGTTACGCCTTGGAGATGGAGAGAGCGCGATAGTAAAATGGAAAGGACTACATACAGTAATAATATGGCGGGAGGACGCGTGCTACGGTGAAGGTGCACCTGTGTTACTATATTATTTGCCTTCCGACAATGTGCAGGGCATTATTCATTCAGAATGAAAAAGCTGACCCAATTCGTCGAATACCACCAATCTCCTCCAACCAATTCTCCTCCCCTCCGTGTAGTCAATAGAATACGCACTACCACCGTTTACACAAATCTTATACCTGCTATGTATCTATGTTCCCCTTCTTCATCCAATGATCGACACACCTCATACCTGAACCTGTATACAGGCCATCTTCAGAGGGTGGTCACTTGAGGAGCTCTTTACCTAACCAAAACAAAAAAAAAAAAAAATGGAGGCAAACGAAAGTGCTACGTACCCGATGGTCAATCTCATGGCTCAAGTATAAAATGAAACATATTGCAACACAGGAATGAAATCCCGTAGATTTTGGGTTAAGGAGGCTTTACTACTATTATAGGTCGTTCCGAAAACGTTTCCGCCAAAAAAAGGTATACCTCTACACCTCTATCGTATCATACCACGCATAGGGGCGGAGTAGTAGTCGTTGCCTTATGTGTATAGTAAGCGGACTCGCGGACAATAGCCTTCAATGAATTGGCGGCGGCGGCGGCGGCGGCGCGGGGGGGGGGGGGCACACGGCAGTATTCTAGCGTTTTCTGGGGGCCGTCAGTTGGGTGGGCTTCACGGCTATGTTATGGTACTGCTGGCATGATGTGGAAACGTTTGGTAAATACCTGGTATCAGGTATAAGAATCGTATTGGTAGTACTTGGAAGGCGGTATCTTAGGTGGGAACCGGGGATGGTTCCCGATGGCTTTTAGCCATCTCACCGGCCTTCTCAGTCGTTCATCACGGATAACGGAATTAAGCTGCTCTTCTTCTATCTCTAAGCAAACAACACACGTGAGTACCAACGAGTACCCGTTCATAGGCTGACCTGGCTAGGGATACCCTGTCCTCTTATATCTAGCTCCCTTACATTTGGCGTCGACGGCAGGACGAATCGGCGTCGCCCACGCTCCACTGATGAGCGTCCCATTGGCCGCTCTACAGCACCCCCCTGCGTTACCTCAGGTGTCTCCGGTCACTGCTGTAACGGCGCCACCCTCCGCGCCAGTAACACCCCCGGCCTCGCCATCGCCGGCCCTGCTCGAACGCTTGATGCCGGAACAACGCTCTTCGTTCCTGCGCGTTTGGGCGCGCCTCCCTCAGCATCTGCGAGCAGTGGCGTTTGATCTCCACGGCCCAGACTGGACCCCGGCAGCCATTGAGCAGTTGGGGGACGTCCTGTGCGAATTTCCTGACGTTTTCTCCAAGTCCAAGACGGATTTTGGTTCCTGCTCCCTGATGCCTTTCGTGATTACGGTCCCGGAAGGTAGCGCGCCGGTCACGTCCAGACCACACCGCATAAATCCCATCATGGCCAAGGAAGTGGAAGCCACTCTAAATCAGTACCTTGCGGCAGGGCTGATTCAGCACTCGACTTCTCCGCATTCGAGCCCGCTGGTGGTCATCCCGAAGAAAACTGGAGGCGTTCGAATCACTGTCAACTACAAAAAGCTCAACCAGATCAGCACCCTCAGCCAGCTGCCCATCCCCCGTATGGACCAAGTCCTCGACTCCTTGGGGAAATGCCAGGTGTTTTCCCTTTTCGATTTGGTTTCCTCGTTCCACCAGATCACGGCACACAAGGCCACTGTGCCTCTTACAGCTTTTTGCACTCCCACGGGCCTCTATGAGTGGCTCGTCATGCCCCAAGGCAGCAGTGCTTCACCGGGCTGGTTCGTCAAAGTGATCAACGAAGTTATCAAGGGATTGGGGCAAGTGGCGGCCTACCTCGACGACGTGATTGTCTTCGACTCCGACCCCGTGTCCCACGTCAAGACGATACGGGCTCTCTTTGAGCGGCTACGCAAGCATAACCTCAAGTTATCCCCTTCCAAGGCACGCCTGGGTACTACGGACGCTGATTTTATGGGCCACTCCATCTCTCCCGCGGGTTTGCGTCCAAACGCAGACAAAGTGTCAGCCTTGACGAAAATGCCCATGCCCCGGAACATCAAGCAAGTCCGCGCCCTGATGGGAGGAATAGGATACTATCGCAAATTTCTGCCTGACCTGTCAAAGCGAACCCGACCGATCACCACCCTCCTTCGGAAGGGGGTCAAGTTCGTCTTCACGCCACCGATGGAGGTCATCGTACGCGAGATTCTCGCTGAACTCGCCACCCCCCCCATTTTGGTCTTCCCCGACTGGGAGGCTGTAGCCGGCGGCTCCCGCCCCTTCCACATATACTGTGACGCCAGCATCGACGGTTTTGGTGCCGCTCTCGAACAAGAACAGCCTGACGGCTCTGTGCGTCCCATCGCCTACATCAGCCGGGGCACCCTCGACTCCGAGAGGCACTGGACACCTCTGGACTTGGAAGTGGGCAGCATCGCCTGGGCCATCAAGCGACTTAGAGGTTACCTGTGGGGTATGAAGTTCCTCATTTTTTCGGACCACAAGGCTCTCGAGAGCATCGGCAAGGTAGGAGCCCACAACCCTCGCGTACAGRGATGGCTTGAGTWCCTCACCGCGTTCGACTTCATACTCAAGTACCGCAAAGGCAGCGCCAACGGAAATGCTGACTTTCTGTCCCGTTTGCCGGAACCAGCCACGGAACACAACCGGATTGGGTCTTGCAGCCTCACCCCTGCCGACGACGATGACATCTTCCTCATCCGAGCCTGCGGGCTCGTCACCCGCTCTTCACCAACCCCTGGCGTCGGCTTGGGTGGGCTGGTGCCCGAGCCCCATAGTGGGGTTTTGGGTGGGCTACCCTTCACCTCCTCCGATTTTCGCGATTTTCGCACACACGGGCCACGTATGAGGATTGACGACGTCTCTGCTCCTTCGGGGAGATTCGTCGCTCGTGTATCTGCTTCCGTCGCCACCGTCGATAGCCGTCCGGCCAGTGGGGAATTTTCACCTGCCGCCAACACCGCGTTCGCTTCGGTTTTTGCCGTACCCTTAGAGGGCGGCACGGGCTCTGCAGAAGCCCCCGNGTACTGCTGTACGTGTTATCTAAACTACTGTCAATACACTACCGGCCCTCTCATAAGAAAGTGCCCCACAAGAAACTCAGCCTAAACATTACGGGGGAAATAAGAAAGTCGACAGCTATTATACTGAAGTTAGTGTGGGACACACCCCTTTCTCAAATAAGAAAGTCAGCCTATAAGCCCGATTTCTGGTTTCTGATGAGCGGGCCGGTACTGTACTGCTGTACAGCTGTACTGGCTGTACTTAAACAACAACGCTCTTGGGACTACTTAGAGGGACGATTGACAATTGATACTGTCTTCGCGCTCTTGCTCCTGTTCCCTCCTATTCATAGTCGTGACTCGAATCCGGCGGGGTCACGTAAAAAAGTAGGCTCCTCTCCCCCCTCCCCACTATGGTATGATACGTGCCTTGTGTTTTTATCGCGAGAAAATTTCAGCACTTTCTTTCCTCGTCGACTTGCGTCGGATTCCGCCTACCCACGCCACGAAGGCGCTCTCAGCAATTGGTATTAGGTGTCCTGTACTGTATCTCTGGAGTGAAGAATTGGCGCGGACACTGGGTGTACTGGATGTCGACAGGTAGAAAGGACGGTTTCATGCCAAGGTAACTCACACTCCTTGTTCAAGTTTGCCTCACCCTTGACACGCGGATAGGTACTACGAGTATGAGATCATGTGACGTGCTAGTAACGGAAACGTCTCCGTAGATAGTACATGTATGAAGATACATGCTTCAGGGGACAGTCTAGGTATAGACTGCCCCCTCCCATCGCACTCTGTTCTTGTGCGCAATTGAGCTCCATGAGATAAGCAACAAGAAGAACTTTATCAAGAAGAAGCGTGCCTCTGGCTTGCGTCGACATTCCTGTGTCCTGGCCCTATAGGAGTGCTACTCCCTTACACTGGCCGGAGCCCAAGGCACCCTTTTCTTGTGCACTACTAAGGAAAACGTCCTGTCGGGGACCAAAATAGGAAACCGCAGCATACGAAAGTGTGCTTTGGCGCGCGCGCAGAATAGGAAAGTCAGCCTGAGCCCGATTTATGTTTTTTTTTCGTGAGTGGGCCGGTGCGCTGTAGTGCGCGACAAATGTTGAGAATCTGTAATTAGGAATTTTAGACTGAGATTTTGGGGGGAAATATAAGAATGCCACCTCTTTGTCCTGAAAATTGTGTGGAACACACCCAGTCATACATAATAATCCCAGTCTGCCCAAAAATAAGAGATTCTGAACATATACTGCGTACTGTACAGCAATACAGGAAACCCATTAATAACAATCAGAATAAACAGGGAAGCTGGTCCAGGCTGGATTTCTTATTTTCGAGAGAGGGTGTTTTCGAGGATATTTTCAAGACAACGACTCTCGAATTTCTTATTTACTATGAATATCAGCCTGTGGCTTTCCTTATTATTAGCCTGTCTCTTATTAGGTGTCGCGTACCGCTGTACATTCAGGACGATTACGGGGGACCATAGCTATTAATAATAATAGGGGGCCTAGGGTACTCACAAAAACCTACCTGGTATGTATAACTAAGTTTACATACTTCTACCCCTTACATTTGGTCCTATTAACTATGCCCCCCCAGTAATACTTACTGCTGTAGACTCGGTGACACTCCCCACACCGCGGTGACACCCCATGTGCTTCTACGAACGTAGCTGTTGTGTTCTGGTCAACGGCAACGGCACTGACTGTGGCATATACAACGCCTCTGGCTCACCTATCTATACGTACGTGGTGGGGGTGCTGCTGTCAACGCCCAGCAAGAGAGAAGCACGGCGTTATACGAGCCAGAGTCAGTCTCAGATTGTAGCGTGGAGTGTGGGTTAGCACGGCAGAGGGTGCCTGCCCCCAAGCTCTCGAGATTTGTGAGTCGTGAAGATCCGAATCCGAATCGGCGACATCCAGCTTTGAGGGCCGAGCGTGCCGAATAGCCCGCGGGCCTAATCCCACAGAGGACAGATACACAGATGATACACCGTCGTCAGATGCAAAACATATATTTTTATAATAAGAATAAACGACACACTTTGTTTTTCTTGATTTTTTATTTATTATGTCGTGAAGATCCATTTTTGTATATTTTCTTTTTCTTTTTTCTTTTTTCCACCCCATATCCCATACGTAGCTTCGACGAAATCTCGAGCTCACAGCTGTTTTTTTTTTTTTTTAATATATCCCATTCAATCTTCGCCCTTTTTTTTTCTCTTCTTCCTATCATAAGAAATAGGATCACCAATACAGTAGTAGTCGTAACTAAGATCCGGGGGACCGAAGTAGGCACCTCTCCCTCCTCCCTTGTCCCTTGCATTTTTTATCGCTTCCTCGTCGACTCGCGTCTATTAATAGTTGCGCCTACCTGCGTTACTATATATGGGCGCTCTCCCAGCAGTTGATTCGAAGGGGTCCCGAACAGGTGTTTTGGACACCGCTCTGCGGGTCTTTAATGAACCATTTGGAGTACTCCATGCATAACATTTGAATGGAACACTCCTTCGTGATGTATGAATATATTGGTTTCAGTATCTCACAGCGATGAGCATGCCTGTTTAAACTTCAATCCGTTGAACATCTCGCGCCAGTTTCAAACCACAAGCGCGAGCGACTCTGCCTTTTCGCTTAAGCTCGTAAGGAAGCTATACCCAGGTGAGAATAATCGCATGTCCGCCCAGGGTACTGCTGCTGTAGCTTGGCAGGCCACCTAGAAGCGTGTTGCGCTCTGGGTAACCGGCGGGCACAGCAATAACGCGCCGATTCGTATCGTAGGTCCAAAGCCTACCCAGCTTCCTATATATTGGGTTTGAGTCACGTACCTTACGTCAATTTAGCAGCAGCAGCAGCAGCAGCAGCAACAACACACATGTGTTTTTGGAAGGCATGCAGCTGCAGCCGGTAGCAGCGTGGTGTTGTGCACGTAGAAGAGCGGGCGTACGAGTTACGGATGCAAGTAATGGTATTGTAAACGACGCCAGATGTGTCAGTCTAACACAGTATGTACGCGAGCTCCAATGTGGCGATGAATGAAAAGTGTGGTCGTACTGTATATCAGGTAGAAGGTATGTTGACAGCAGCAAGCGGTACGGAGGCCCCAAGAGGACAGAACACCAGAAGAAAATAATACAGAAGAGCAAAAAAACAGTTGGAGTTGCTTGGCCATGGCGTCCAGCTAGTAGTGCGGTCTGGCGCTGCTACCGACGTACTGCTGTACTGGACACACGGCGTATGGGCTCGGCAACATGATACCATCGCTCCACATGTCACCACGTCAAACAAATATTGGGAGTTTATTTGTGCGCCAAACTGAGCTAAAAGGTAAAATCCCAATTTCATAGGAAAGGCGATTCTCAATAAAGCAAATCGGGTGTTGATAGGCGAAGTGCCTATTAGATAGGCGAAGTGCCTATTAATACTAGAAAAGAGCCTTTATTATCCTAGGGACCTCACGACCAAATGTGTTTCAGATTTTCCGAAGATTTTGGTTCCGCGCGTTTTTTGTTTATTTTACGTACGTACGTATATAGATATTCCTGTTCCCCCCCCGAAAAAAATGTGTAAAGCGTTTTACTTCCCTCTGATCTCTGTTAAAATTCCCAAAAATACGACAGAACGCCTCCATATCTTGATTCAAAACTGAAACATCCCGTAACACCTGGAAAACTTACTGTCAGTTATTAACGGCCCCATTAACAGTGCTTCCTTATATAGTCTGAACCCATGAACGGGGGGTGGCGGGCAGGCGGCGCTTGTGAGGTCGTCACGTCTCAGTGGACGAGTATATCCGTTCTTCGCTGGCCGCAGATTCACTCCATCGCATGCCGGTAGACGCGCATTTTTACTTCGTTCAGTGTTCACAGGTTATTTGCGCGCGTATATCAACCACGCGCGATTACCTTGGACATGATCATGGCTTTCATTTTATTCCTATTGCAAGATTGTAAGTACATGTAATTTCCTCCTCTTCTACCAGCGCTTGCAACGGCGTCGACCTCTTGTGCACAGACTGCTCGGTTATCTAAGGGTCGACCACAAGTTACTTTTTAGGGGCGATTGGAGGGGAAGATGTTGCATGCAGCCTCTGTCACAAAACATGTACCAGCTAGTATAGTACAACCAGCACTATTGCTACACCTAAATATCCTGACCAACACTATTTCCATATGTACCGGGGTCCCCACATGCACGTTCGCGAAGCCCTATCGCGCCGAAGCATACCCGGTACACAGCAGGTACAGCTCACCCGTAACTAAAGTTTGTTCCGAAGCACTCAAACGACAAACAAGAGGACTACCGGCAATGCGTCAAGAACCACACAGACGGGCCACAGGCAGTGGAAAGCCACGCATCCGTTACGTACTGGCACTGCCAAGGCCTAGAGAAGACCAACTCTTACGACACAAGAGCACCCCTCGTACTACTACTACAGGATACGTCTTAACTGGTACTGACGACGGTTGCACTGTCAGATGAAATGTGGTTGGGCGAGAATCTATAAGGTTGCTCGCTTGCTGCCGTCGTTAAGGATCACCACTTCCCTCTTGCAAATATAAGGTGAACACCGCTATGAAAGTGCTATTCAGAACAGCAATCCTGTTCTACTCATATAACAACGACATAGTGTCAAACCCCCCCCCCCCCCCCCCTTCTCGTTCAAGGCTCGTGTGGGGACAAAACCTCATCGAAAGAACATACACAAAATAATACCCGCCCCCCTTTTCTCTCGTCCAGGGTTCACAAGCAGAGGAGGGTCAGCCCTTCGGCGTGCTATTTCACTGACGGGTATGTATGTAGCCGCTTGTCAAAACGCGGGGCTTCCATGTAAAGCCACACCCACCATCGTATAGATCTCGGCGCCCGCGCTTTTGAACACCCCGCGAGAAGCACACCTCTGATAAAACCAACCCAACGACTTCAAACAAAACATCTCGTACCGTGGGCACGTGCAACGATCACGGTTTCATCAGCAACTCTTTGGTGGAAGTGTGTCTGAATGACACGCAGCTCTTCAAACACCGAGGACGTAGCCCACTATATCCCCGTTCGTGAACACCTACAGCAGTAGGCGATGGAGTTGATTGTTAGTCGGGGAAAAGCTGGCAATTCTGTTTTTATTGCTCAATTCGACCATCTGACAACGTGCAGCTCTTACTTAAAGCATACCATTCAACATATACCTACTATATCAACCATCCCTGCAAACAATACGTGACAACGTTATACCAATATTAATGCAGCCGCCCCTATGAATGGCTATATTACAGAATCGTCACCGAATGTTTCACCACCCAAACCTGGAAGGGTGACATGCACCTGTGCCTTTCAATGAAATCTAGGTTCATCAAACGTCAGTTTTGTGTGAGGCATGAAGCTCCTCGAACGAGGGGGAGGCTCTTGATATGATAACGTTCTCACGAGCGCTACAATACGTAAGAGGTGGCACTTCTTCGCTGATTTTCATGCCTTTTCGCACTATCGGGCCCACTTAACTCATAACTCGTCGGACTTTCATTATTGTGTTCCAATGTTTTTTTTTTTTTCGGCATATTGAATCCATGGGATTGTTTACCATGTTACTCGTATACGTAGACGTAGCACCTTTTGGCTGATTTGTTTTATTGTGAACGATCGGGGCCCACTTAACTTGAAACACGTCGGACTTTCAATATGGTGTTCCAATGCTTTTTATTCGCATATTTCAGCCATGGGATTGTTTAACCAGGTACTCGTAGATCTTTTATTTACCCGTCCAATATCTGTTTTCGGGCGAGGTATAGAGTGCTCCTTGACTGACCACCCCCAGAAAATGTCCTGTATGCAGGTGCACCTCTAGCGTAGCTAGCAAGCAAGCGTGTTCTGCCCCTGCGGACACACGAATCACTGTTATACGTACGTAGCCTACGACAAAAGGCGGGCTGATTGTTTTTTCCCTTCATCGCCGTAGCACGCAGCAAGATCAAGCCAGAGCGCAAATATCTACGAAGCACCCGCGGGATTCTTCGGTTATCTCCACCACTCTGGTGCTGTTGTTTCCTTTGCGCAGAAGTCGTCGTACGTGGAGCTACCAATGCGCAACGATTCTCTTGCAAAACACATCTAGGAAACCACGGTTCGCCTCCTTCGACACTGGCCATCGCACTAAAGCTCGTACACATAGAGAGGAAGGAGCCTCGACGCGCCCCGCAAAACACCGAGGTTTTCCATCAAAAACGAAGCTTGTTGGCGAACTTAGCGCAAGGTGATCGCCACACGGGTCTAGTCGAGTACCCAGCAGTCGCCCGACTTGGACAAGGTCTGCCTAAAGGCGTTCACTTGAACCACGAGGTCATCCGCCGAGCCCTGAGCGCAGGTTGCACAAACAAAGGGTGGCGGGTGCATGTTGTCGATGGTTTGCCCTTTTTCACTCCCGTCCAATGCTTTCGAAGAGACCTGGAGCAGCGAACATATTGTGACATAGGCGTCTCCGCGATACTCTGCGTTTTCGCTCTTCGATACTCTACGGTATTTGTATGGTAGATTTTATGCCCGCATGCAACCACTCGTGTGGAAGCGGCTAGTCAGGCTGCCGGGCAGAGCATCGCATACTAAGTTCAAGGAGCTGCGACATGACAAAGCCCCCTGGCACCGGGACTGCCGTCCTATCGGTGCAGGTTAAGGGCCTTCGATCCCACTCGGTTCCGTTCACGCGTTGTACTACGTGGCCAAGCTAATGGGAACAATTTATATCGCCATCCATATAATGTATATGGTCATCCAGCAGCATTGCAGGTTTCGTACCAGTCGTTTCCTTGCTGCGTTTAACACCCGCGCGCGCTACAACGCCGGCTAGATGATATTTGCGTAAAAATATTTTGCGGTGCACTGCAGTACAGCAATCGGTACCGTGAGCAAGAACGTTTGAACACCGACTGTCAGACATTGTGAACATGTACACCATGGCCACATTGAGGTGTGCACATGATTACGAATATGCAGACACCTATGCTGCCTCCAGAAGGGCCATCGTTAGCAAATGACATTTTGTGACTGAAAGGTTCAGGACATTGCTGGTCTGTTTCCATGTGTTGCCCCTGATTCTCCCGGTTTTGTTTTCAAGCAAAGGTATGCTCCACATTTTACGGTAATATTGACCTGTATCTGTTATTCTTCTTCGTTTGCGAGGAGCAGTTATTTCCTGTTATTGTTGAAAAGAACAACAGAAAATGATGAAAACCAAGGGGAAACGTTCCTCGATACCGGTATATACGAATGCCCCCGAGTTAAGCCGTGCCCAGAACTCACCTCGGGGACTCCTACAATGCAGTCTCCGCTCGCGGCCTCCTCGTAGTCCATTATGTAGTCCAGGGTCAGTGGCATGGTCGACTCCATCAGGATGCGGGGGTCTGTTTCGAAAGAACATTGGCGTTTCGTTCGGCGAAAAACAACACGAAAATAGATAAATAAATAAAAGTGTCGCGAGAGCTGGAGTACGTAAGGCCACGGGATCGAAATCATCGGGGGTACGTAGCACTCTTGGTTTCCCCCCCAAAAAAACAGTTTTCGGGTGAGGTATACAGCTCCTACACTATAATCAAGTGATCACCCTCAGAAAATGGCCTGTATGCAGGTGCACCTCTACCTCTGCTGGATCGGTGGGTTCAATATTGTAGAGTCTATTACTGGGAGCCATATTCACGGTCGCCCCGGTAGAGTAGTGGTCAGCTTCAAAGACTAGTATCATTGGTACCCAGGATCGAATCCCACCGTGGTGAGAGATTTTGTCTTTAATTTGAGAACATAAAAAGGAACCCATTAATGAGAGCGCCTTCGTGGCGTGGGTAGGCGGAATCCGACGCAAGTCGACGATGAAAGAAAGTGCTGAAAACTTCTCGCGATAAAAAAGGCAAGGCAAGCACCGTAGTGGGGGAGGAGAGAGAAGAGCCTACTTTGTGACCCCGGATCTGAGTTACGACCAGGAAGGAGGGAGAAAGGAAGGGCGAAGATAATATATGGGACGGACAACAAAAAAAAAAAATAATAGAAGGCAAACAGGAACAGGACCTACGGTGCACCCTAAAACCTATATATATATATATGAGTCATCCCACATTAGGGGTGCAGCAGAATTTTCTGAGCTCCTAACATGAGTAGCTCAATACCTCACCCACAACATGACTTCGGAAACATTCGTTCGCGCAACCCGACCAAACCTTCCAATGCGGTAGTCCAAAACCAAATATACCCGTGAAATAATGATAATATCCGGTGGTTGCTCACGTGAGGAGCACAACCGGTCAGAAAACATTGAGCCTAAAAGTGGTACCCCTACCGTGGGATTACTCATATATATTTCCCTACTTTCACCACCACTATTATGGTCCTATTTTCTATGCTTCCCCCCCGTGATAGTAGATGACGCATGCTACGATCGAGGTGCACCCTGTTTTTTCTGAGCTCCTCACTAAAGGAGCGTCATACCTCACCGAAAAAATGATTTCGGAGGGAAATAAAAGTCCTGTCGGATGCGAAATCTCATGAGCGAAGTATACTCTGAAACATTATTCGTCACAAAAACGAATGTCCGACGAATTTGGGTTAAGGACGCCGGTCGGTCAGAAAACGATTCAGCCAAAAAGTGCTACCTCTACCGTAGCACGCGTCAGTATGGAAAAGATTCACCGGGTAGGGCGCGCAAACACACACATTATTGGAAGGCATGTTTGTTTCGGGTGATACAGTGAGCTCGTCATCATGTGAAGCACTTGCGAATAAACGGCACCACCCCTGTAAGGCATCGCTCCCATAAGGCACTGCCCCTGTAAGGCACTGCTCCCATACGATACCACCCCTGTGTAAGGCCCTGCTCCCATAAGACACCACCCCTATAAGGCATTGCTCCCATAAGGCACCACCCCTATAAGCCATTGCTCCCATAAGGCACCACCCCTATAAGGCACTGCTCCCATAAGGCACCACCCCTATACGGCATTGCCCCCGACAGCGAGAACCGCCAGCTCCCTCACCTGCACCGGGGCCTACGTAACACTCTCGGAACACGATGCCGGAAGAGTCGCCCGTTACGACAACGTTCGCCGTTTGGCTGCCACCGGCGGGAGGACTAAACCTGGGGGTGGGTTCTGCGAGTTCGTTCCAGCCCTCCAACACAATGTTGTTGCACGTGTCGATCAGCAGTCCTTCCATGTCCTGGGAGTTCCAGCGGGCCGAGATGTTGCACGCGGATTGGCACACGAAAAAAACAAATGTTAGTTCATGTGCAAACCGAGAGCAGTATCGTGTCCCTCGCAATGCGTCAAAACACAAATAATGTATGTATCTGGTATGATATACTACTACAACAACAGCAGCAGCAGCAGTATACGTACCTGGTACGGCATCTAGCAGTGTGTGCGTGGTGTGTATATGTGGGGGTAGAGCTGTACCGACGAGGGGCAGTCGAGCTAATGTACGGTCGACCGACGAGCGAACTAAAGACCGACGGAAGCGAGGCACCTATACCAGTGCATATATCAGCTATATACCTGTAACGTAAGGAGCGACGTCTCTCGCGCAAATGGGAATACCCAAATCGTCTTTGCTTCAGACCGGATTCCGCTCGGAATCCGTTTGGCGACCCCACGATCGGTTTCTGGCCCGCTCTTCTCGAGGGTCGCGTTCCGACGCGTGCTACGATAGAGGTAGCACTTTTCGCTGATTTGTTTTCTAAATGATTTATTAAAGGCTCCTTAACCCAAAATCGTCGTTTTTTTCATTCTTGTGTTGCCATATCTTCCATCTAGTATACCTACAGCAGCTCATGAAATTGTTGGTCGGGTAGCACTTTTGGTTTCTTGCAAAACAATCGGTTTTCGGGTGAGGTATGGAACTCTTCAAGTGACCACCCTTATAAGGCAGAAACATCACGGTGCAGCTCTATCGTAGCATGCGCCTTCCTCGGCCTCCGCCCTGCCTATTCCCCGCCCGCGCACTCTTGGGTCGTGCGCCACCGCCGAGCGCGTTGACCCCGAACTGGGCGGGTCTTGCGGAGATGGAGAGTCATTGAGGTTATTTTGCGAGACAAGACATGTTGCACTTTTCGCCGCTAGAGATATTGGTTTCGTGCTGCTGCTGCTAGTGGTGCTGTTTTGTTGCTGTTTTGCTGCTGCTGAGTGTCTACGGTTTTCACCTTGTGTTCCAGGGTGTTCGGCGAAAATCGTTTGAAAGTTTACATCAAAATTCAAAACCTCAAATTAAAAACGATCTCCGTATTACGGCAAGGATCGATGTATTCGTCTGGGGGTCGTCTGTGAGGCTTTGGTGCTGTTCTAGTTCTACTGCTGCTGCTTCACTGCTACTGCTGTGTTGTAGTGTTATCGTGGTCATGGAGAAAAACCCCACCGAGATGAGGCACCCCAACAGTGATGAGCCCCATCACCGACGTCAGCACCGATTTCTCATTGAACTACCGGGTTCTTCGGCGTGTCGCAGCCAGATGCCGCCAACGTTGTTCTGAGTTAACTCGGCTAGATGCCATAAATTGGGGAAGACGCCGTACCTCGCTCAATACACTACGACAACAAAACTACGACATGCTGCCCGCTGGGAAAGGCCTGCAAGGACGAAGGCCCGCGATGCTGAGACGCGGGAGACAAAGGCACGGGCACCAAGAATGACTTCCGTCCAACCTTACCAAAATTGGTAACACCTAGTGAACAGCAGGGCAACGATTGCCCTGCTCTACAGTGAATCCATTAATTTTCTAATTAATTAATAAATGAATTAAATAAATAATTATTTAATTTCATACACCCCTACTTAACATATCATCTTGTCGAAAGGCAAATCACATAATGATAAAATTCGAAACACGTTTTCTTATCTCGTTTGCGAGCACCTGGAGTAGTGAACACACATATCACTATATTATTATTCCATACAGGTTGCCATCTGATCATTTGCGACACATATGTTCAGTCATACCATCCCTACCAAAAACGTATTTACAGAGAATAATCCGACTACCTCAAACACAGCGAGAAGGTGCTATCGCTAGGCAGGGCTGTGAGTTGGCTGGGCATAAACGTCGCTGTCGACTCAGTTGGCCAGGTATTACAGTAGTGACTTTGCGTGCCGAACTGATAAGCGCCCTGGTGACCAAAATGAAACTCACTAAGTAGTGCACCATAGAAATAAAAATGAAAACGTGTATTGGGTAGATCCAGTTGTAACGGATTCCCCGCCAGCCAGAGATAGCCCCCCCCCCCCCCCCTGGCGACGACGCTGTAAAAGATGCGTGTCACTGCATGAGCTAGACAACCAGGGTACGAGTAACCCCACGGTAGGGGTACCACATTTAGGCTCAATATGTTATGACCGATTGTGCTCCTCACGTGCGTAACCACCGGATACTATAATTATTTTACTGGTTTATATGTTTTTGGACTACCGCATTGGAAGGTTTGGTCGGATTGCGCGAACGAATGTTTCCGAAGTCATGTTTCGGGTGAGATATTAAGCTCCTCATGTGAGGAGCTCAGACAATTCTGCTTCACCCCTACCGTGGGATGACTCGTACCGTTTATTTATGTATTGTTTTGGCTGTCATCAAGGCTGGCGGTCTAGTTAGATCATTTGTGCGTGGTTGATAAGTTCAACTCCGCACAAGGGGAATTATCGTATCACGTAGTGTGTACCCTGGTATATGGTAAGACACCCATGAGGTAGATTCATAGAAACATCCATTGCTGTCTCTGGAAGTGGCCACACCAGAAATTAAATCAATTCATCGGAGGCTGTCGTCCATATGCAAGTCCGCCTCAGAGGCGGTTCTTAGCAGGATGTAGCTCACCCTCCATGCGACTCGCCCAATACCTCACGGCGCTTCGCGCTTGGTGCAAGCAATGACTGCCAGGTTGGTGAAAACCCAACGTGCTCCGTCCCGGCATTGTAGGGATGCGAGGTTCTATGGTCATACGACTACGGTCGTGCACGACATAAGTACCCCCCCCCCCCCCTCCTCCCTCTGCCAGGAGCATGCGTCAAGTTTTAGGCAGTCTGCGGTTTTCACATGTCTGGCCCATTTGTGGCTCAACGAGTGTTCAGTAGAGATATGCACATACTACCGGTACCGTTGGAATATCAGGTACCTGGGGGGGGGGGGGGTACTTTCCCGGTCCAAACAATTTTTATTAGCCGTGAGAGGCATGCTACCATAGAGGTGAATCTGCATGCAGGACATTTTCGGAGCTCCTCGCTTGAGGAGCTCCATACTAATAGCAATTAAAAAACGGTTTGGAGGAAATGAAGAGTGCTATATACCCGATGAACAATCCCATGGCTTAGATATAAAAAGCATCACATTGTGAAAAACAGTAAAATCGACAATCAACAGATCCGGATTTACCGAGGATACCGAGGTGGATCCAGCATTTCGATTGGAATTAATTTACGTACACACTGCACGCCTCATCATTCCTGTTTGAGAAGACCTAACGCCAGATTTTACAACGGGGAAACGGGAAAAGCACTGACCATCCCACCCACCCAGCTTACAATATCAGGGTTTTTGTTTGTAGGCAGGGCCACTTCGGGCAGACATAGGCCGCGATAAACCCGTGTTTAGCACGGGAAGATATCCCAGGCGACTGGGACAGGAGGCCTCATTTAAGCCAATACTTACTTCAAATAGTCGGTGAAGGCGTAGAAGAATACTGCAGAAAAAAAATGGAAATCCGACGATTTTGGATTAAGGAGCCCGATCGTTCAGAAAACACTTCAGCCAAAACAAGATACAGCACCTCAATCGTGGCACGGGTATAGAGGTGCACCACATTTTGTTTTGTGAGGGTTGTCACTTGACGGGCCCTATATACCGCACCCAGCAACTGGTTGCTACCATAGAGGTGCACCTGCATACAGTTTATTTTCGGAGCTCCTCGCTTGAGGAGCTCCATACTAATAGCAAGTAAAAAACAGTTTGGAGGAAACGAAAAGTGCTATATACCCGATGAACAATCCCATGGCTTACTGTAGATATAAAAAAGCACCACATTGTGAAAAACAGAAAAAAAAACTGGAAATCCGACGATTTTGGGTTAAGGAGCCCGATCGTTCAGAAAACATTTCAGCCAAAACAAGGTACAGCACCTCTATCGTAGCACGGGTATAGAGGTGCCCCACCTTTTTTTTGGTGAGGGTTTGTCACTTGAAAAGCTCAATATACCTCATGCTTTTTGGAGGACGGTTTTAACGCTTTACTACTCGATGAACAATCCCATTGCCCGAGTATAAAATGAACAAATATTGAAACACCAAAATGGTATTCCGGCGAGTTTAGGGGTTTAGAAGCGCGACGCGTGCTACGGTAGAGGTAGAAAGTTTTGGATGAATCGTTTTCTGAACGATCGGGCTCCTTAGCCCAAGTTCGTCCGACTTTCATTTTTTGCGACGAATAATGTTTCAGAGTATACTTCGGTCGTGAGATTTCTCATCCGGCGGCAGCACTTTTATTTTTCCTTCAAAATCATTTTTTTTTCGGTGAGGTATGACGCTCCTTAAGTGAGGAGCTCAGAAAAAATATGGTGCACCTCTATCGTAGCATGCGTCGCGCCCTGATTCAGAAAACGTTTCAGCCAAAACAAAAAACGATACAGTGAGTACTACCTCTATCGTGCCACGCGTCTGAAGTCCGTCGGACTCATGCAGCCCTAGCTAGACCATCATAAGAACCATTATCTTACTCACAGGGAACCCCGTGAAGAAGAAGTCGTCCACGCGGGTGAGCTCCATGTAGTTGCCTGTTTCGATGGTCGAGCCCCAGATGAGGCTTAACCTGAGGAAAACACAACAACAACAACAACAACAACAACAACAACAACAACGATAACATCAACAACGTGAAAAATGTAGTACGTACGTGCCCGGTCGGTTGTCGACGCGGCGCTCAATAGATGACACGGCTTTGATACGATCAATCGGCATTCTTGTACCCGACGACAAACTAATGGCGCTTCCGGTACAGCAGGTACATGGAATAATACATTGGAGCGTGGGCAAGGGGGCGGTGTGCACTCCTCAGGCTCTTGGGTCAGTGCTACATTCGTCGTATCCATAACAACTTTGTTGTGGGAGCACCCTGAACCCCCTCGAAAGCACCGCCTGCGTATCCCTTGGAACACCGTACATAAAAAAATGGTGTGGGATAATGATCACAGTAGTAGTGGTTAGAAGGGATCGAGGGGGAGCATGTGCAGCCCAGAAGCCAAGGCAATACGTAGACGTTGAAGCTTATACGACAACAGAGGAACACGCCGTCGCTGTAGATTCCATGCGCAATACGTTATCCTTTTCAATATCCTAAGTTGGGTTTAGCTTATTCTGAATGGCTGATCGACCGGGGTTGTAGACAACTCCCCAAGCGACAAAATACGGCATCGCCAGTTGTCGCAAGACATAAGACGCTTTGTTGGTATACTACGGAGCTCACGTGATGTTGCTCGAGTCGGTGAAGTGAAAAGCCCCGCTTCGGCACCCTCCGGATGATATTTCCGTCAAACTCAACTCCTGAGAGAGGCATGCACCCAGTGGCGAACGGCAACGCCGGTTAGGCGACGACGACAGCACGTGCTGCGGGGTAGAGGTCATCTCCAATGAAAATGTTTCTGAGGCTCATCACTTGATTACAGTACAGGACACCTAATAAGAAACAGTAAATTTGATCCGGGCTGGATTTCTTATTCGAGAAAAGGTGCTTTCTACACTAATTTCAAGACAACGACTCTCGGATTTCCTACTTTGCCTCTAAAAACCAGCCTGACTTTCTTATTAGCCTGCTTCTTATTAGGTGTCCTGTACTGTATGGTATAGGAACTGTCAATCTATTATGCCTTCACCCAACAAAAACTGACGCACAGAGACGAAGAGGGAGATAACCCCATGGCCTACTAGCAGGTGTACAACGAGTAGCTGTGAACAGTTTTGATACCGACGGTGCTGGCCTTGGGGTGAAGGAGCCACCCCCCCCGCCCTCTGCGAGTCACAACTATTTCGACAAAAATGCGCGACCGGTCTATCGCAGCGTAGCACGTGATACACGTTTAGTGACGGGAAGACCGCCGTACATGTTTCAAGAGATCGTACATGATTTAAGAAATCTAGGTATCTCATGGCCAGCCGAGGCAAAATCGACAGTCGCGATCGGCGATACAAGAGGACGGACGGAAAACTGCCCAAAAAACAAGTGTCCTGTTGCATTTGTTGACATTCATTGTGGTTGTTAGCGAGGTTCTCCGATAGTGGAACACTTTGCCGGGGGCAACAGTACAGTACAGTACGAGCGAACTCATCAACAACATAAACAACCTACCTGTCGTCTGTGAGCAAAGGGCGACACCTTCTTCTTGTTTTTAGTCCATGTCGCGGGTTTTGATTAAAATGTTGCCCTCGGAATAGCAGTCGCTACCGTGACGTTCACGACCCGGCACATCGATTTGCAGGCCGCGTGTGTGTGTGATCACGTTTTTGTATATAGCAGAGGCGGCCCACGCTCACAAAAGGCCTACGACGCTTGAGGCGCATTCGTGAACAAAAAAAGTGCCTCTTAAGATAGGCGCCATCGGCCGTTTCTGTCCGGGCCTTGTGAAAGTTCGAAACGCTCGAAATATCTAGCCAGACGACGCGCGCTACCATAGATACTTTGAACGTTATTGACGACTGAAACAGTTTATGAACGACGGGGCTACTCCTGAACCCAAAATAGGCGTTTCATTACCGCTTGTACAGTAGGCCATGAGACTGTTCATCGCGTCTAACCCTTTTTGCTTTCCTCCAAAAACAGAGTTTTTGGGTTACTTAGTGATAGTGTAGAGCTCCTCAAGTCGCCACCCTCCGAAGGCAAAACACATGGGTACGCCCCCTATCGTAGCACACGTCAGAAAAAAATCAAAGTGTGGGGGGATGTTCGCCGAACGTTGGGATGACCACATACATACCTGGGAGTTCCTGACGTCCACGCAAAGGTTGGCAAATGTGCCGGGGATGATGTCCCCTGTAGCCTCTACCAGACGCTGGAATCTGATGCCTGTTATCTGCGGTTATATAATATACAAGAAAAACATAGATTTTTGTTTTGTTCAAAACTCTGTTCTTGAGAGAATCAGCAGCCGCGATTAAGGGAGGACGAACAAGATTGAAGGGGGTTGCAGGATTTTTTTCATCGGACGCATGCTATGCACGAAACGGGGAGTTCCTTTCAGACAGCGAAATCACCCACACTACGAAGCTATAGATGGTGTCACCGGCGGTGTTCACAACTGTTGCCATCATAATACTGGGAGAAGTGACCAAGCATGCATGCGTAGCCTTCGTAACACCTCCTTCGTTCCCCACCACCGCTGGCAGCTCTAACCACCTCATCAGGATGGCCAGGAAAGCAAGGCTCATGATTTGCCACCCGAATGAAGCTAATACTCAATGTCACTGGGAATACCATATATTTGTGTGTGTGTTGACACACGCCAAGGACGAAAATGCACCGTGTTCGCTTTTCTTGTGTTCCTCGTTTTCGAAGGAGCACTGAACACCTCTCACCCGCGAAAAGACATCTCGAGGAACAACTATTACGGAGGGCCATAGCAAACACTAGTAAATAGGACTAAATATTGCTACAGTAGTAAAAATAGGTAAATATTAATATATAGGTGTTTGTGTATATCGCAGGTCCTGTAATAAATAAAACGTGAATCCCGGCGAGGTAGCTCGATCCATCCCATGGGGCTACGTGGGCGTACAAAATGATCGGACTGCTCCTGAAATTGAATGGCATTTCGACGATGTTGGGTTAAAATGATCAGACTGCTCCTGAAATTGAATGGCATGTCGATGATTTTGGGTTAAATGATAAGACTGCTCATGAAATTGAATGGCATTTCGACGATTTTGGGTTAAGGAGCTGCCCCGTCTTTCAAAACCTATATTTTTCCCATGAAAACGAATGCTTATACCCCTCTATCGTACATAGCAAGCATAAAAACAAAAATGCATTTTGTCGGTATATATATAGAGATATACCCGAAGGGCATGGCATTTATTTATCAGGTTGCACTGACATCAGGTGATGGGTGGGTATATTTGACCCGTGCTACACAAGAGTCGTAGAAGCAGTGCGGACTCGTCGGCGAAAGACTCCTTGCTACGTACGGTGGTAGAGGTGCGGCCCAACATGTATGATTGGTATGTTTTTCCTAAGGTTCGTCTAGCTTGAAGTTGTCTATACTAATAGTGAGTGAAAACACTGCTTCTAGGAGGAAACGAAAGGTGCTACAGACGTATCATGGGTACCCGACGACCAAGACCATCGCTCTAAGTATTACAATGAACAATATCGCGAACACGCTAGAGGATGAAAGTCCCGACATTTTTGCGAGCAATCCCACGGCAGGGGTACCACTTTTTGGCTCCATATTTTCTTACCGGTTGAGCTCCTAACGTGAGTAACCGCCGGGTACTACGTATTCATTTTTTACTGGTATGTTCGTTTTTGGTCTACCGCATTGAAAAATTTGGTCGAGTTGCGCGAAGGAATGTTTCCGAAGTCATGTTTCGGGTGAGATATTGAGCTCCTCATGTGAGGAGCTCAGAAAAATTTGCTGCGCCCCTACCGTGGGATGATGAGTGTTGGGTCAAGAAGCAGCCCGATCATCCAGAAACTAATTTCAGCTAAAAAGGGCTACGTACGAACATCTCTACCATCGTACATAGCACCCGTCGCAATTACTTCTGGCCGACGGGGCTCCCCACGTAAGCGAGGAAACCGCACGGCGTTCTTGAAACGCTCCAGTTGTGTTTTTTTTTAACATGCTTCGTTGTACTCTCCTTAGACTATGGGACGGATCTCATCGTGGACGTTATTTGTTTTGCTCGCTTGCTTGTGGAGTAGGACAGAGAGCTACTGAATCAAGTGAGGAGCTTCATCTAGTTTTTGTGCCTGGAGCTACGCCTACGTAAGCCTGCTCCCCTATAAAACGTTTTTTCGTAGCGAGGAGAGAATCGGACGTTTTTGGTGAACCCCTCCACGCCGTAGCAATCCTGACGAATGCTACGATAGAGGTGCACCGTGATGTTTCTGCCTTATAAGGGTGGTCACTTGAGGGGCTCAATATACCTCAACCGAAAACCGTTTTTGGAGGAAACCAAAAGTGCTACCCGACCAACAATCCCATGAGCTAGGTATACTATCGAAAATATGTCAACAAAATAATGAAAGTCCGGCGAATTTGGGTTAAGGAGCCCGATTATTCAGAAAAACAAATCAGCCAAAAGTGCTACCTCTATCGTAGCACCCGTCTCCTAGGTAAAAAAATGGTTACATGTAGCAGTGGAAAACAGCGTGCTGTAACTCAAGACACCACCAGTGTATTGCCACTGGCCCGGGCTCGAGAAAACAACAACCCCCGCTCCCTTTTCATTCCGGATATAGGGCGTGTTCGTGTCTAAGTAGTATCGTCGTGCAAAATTTATTAGCCAAGACGTAGGGCCCGAGTGAGTTGGGCTCTAGCTCCGCCACCCACTTTATTCCTAGCCTTTTTCGAAGCCAAAATAATTCCAGCTCACAGCAGCTCTCCCGAGTTTCCTACACCACAAATAGCTGAGAGCGTTAAAACAACAAAGCCCTTTTATCCCACGGTATACCGTATAAGAGCAAAAGTTTGTTTTTGCTTTTTAAAGGCAATATTTTCTGAGTGACAGAGAGCTCCCTAGCCCACAATCGCCGTAAATGTCATTTGTTGTTGGAGTTTTTGGCAAGATGATGTGTTTGCATGGAGGCTGCCATGGGAATGCTTATCGGGTTGCGCTTTTTTTCGTTTTTCTCACAAAGAAGGTTTTGGGTGACTTACTAATAATACAACTATTCAGAGTATAGAGTTTCCTCAAGCGAGGAATAATCACAAAAACATTTTATTTGGTGCACACCTCTCTACCTTCTAGCATGCGTCAACTATTGGAGCCCCTGTCGGCACGCCTGTCTGTACGGCTGTCGGTACGTACGTATAAGATTGTTACCACCACTGCAGTATACCCGCGGTAGTGTTCGTGTAAGACTACTGTACGTGACGCGCATACAAAAGTGTGTTCGGGTTGTTTTCGCGATCAAATGTATTTCAGACGTCGCGGGCTCGGTCCGGGCGAGATATTGAGATATTGCCTTTCATGTGAGGAGGACCACCTAAAATAAGGCGCCACCCTTATAAGGTGGGGGCGTGCTGGTCAAAGGGACCCCCCCCCCGAATGAGCACTTGCCGTCGCATCCGTGACGCCGTCGATGACCACCACCGCATCCTCCGCCGTGTTTCCGCTGTTGGCGCCCTCGTACAGCCTGGACGCAAGGTACGATAGAGACGTGCACCCCATGGTTTATTTTTAGGATGACTGGTCACTTGAAGGGCTCCGTGTGTACGTCGTCACCGAAAAAGTGATTTTGGTAAGAAAATATGAAACGCCACGCACCTGCCGGATGAACCATCTCATTATAATGCTACGAAAACAATTACGATCACGAGAATGAAAGTGCGACGATTTTGGGGAAACATAGTACAACATAATAACAAAATTCCGACAATATTGGGTTAGGTACAACATAATAACAAAATTCCGACAATATTGGGTTAAAGAGCCACACCCGCGATCATTCAGAAATATTTGTTTTTTAGCCGAAAAAAAGCAAACCACCTCTATCGTATGTAGCAGCACGCGTCTCACCAGAGGTTCGTCCAGCCAGAGTCGTCGCGGTAATGCCCCTCTATCGTAACGCCGCTCTTGACGAAAACACGTCCGTCCAAGAAGTAGTTCCCCAATCGCAGGTCGATCTGTACACAGGGGACAAGAAGCCGGAGGGGGGGTTACTCATTTGTTGTTTGCCTTAGTCGTTCGACCATTGACCACGCATGCATGCCTTTCGAGACGTAGCACCGTTACTACTCCTAATAGAGACACCTCCAACATTTGGGCGCTCAGTGCGTTAGGTTCATATATTACAAATACACGTTTTACTAATCCTACGATCCTCTTCCTGTTTCGCCGCTTGGGGCCATCTATTTCTCTAGATAGGACATGAGCCGGGGGGGGGGGTGTACATACGTAGTGGCAGCGTCAAAAACATTTGGTCGGCAGAGCGGCGATGGAGGTTCGCAAGGGCAAGTACATTTTCTCCGGCCCCACAACCACCACCACCACCACCACTCCGACGCCAATCAAATTAAAATCACGGCGGTGCCTTTTTGGCTGGGATAATCCACTTCGCGGCTGTAGCGTTATTATCTGCTGGAGGGCATTCGTAGTAAAAACCCGCGATACAGACCCAAATACCCAGATGCCACTTCACACACAACACCATATAGAAACAGTTGACGCATGCTACGGCGGTAGAGGTGCTCTGTTTTTGCCTTATAAGGGTGGTCACTTGAGGAGCTGTGTATACCTCACCTGAAAAACAAAATGTTTGTTCGGGAGGGAAAAATATGTGCTTACGTACAGGCCCGATGAACAACCCCGTGACCTTAATTAACCCTTAATAGGACAGGAGTCCCGTTTCGGGGACAAGGTACTTATAGTTAGAGTGGATTGTCCCCAAAAGGGGTCTGCAGTCCTACAAAGGGTTAGGAAGTACAGCCCCGAAAACAAAAAACGCAACACAAGAAGGAAACTCCGACGACGAGTTTGGGTTAATGAGTCACTCGGAATAGGCATCACAGTTAGCATGTCTAAGGACGCCTGCAACGATTAAAGGGGTATGTACGTGTAAGAAGCCCGTTTTGGCTTGGAAATGGTTTCTGGATATGGGACCGGGCTCCCTATCAACCCAAAAAATCGTCGGGAAAAAAAAGCCAATATACTATTATGTTTCCGAAACACGAGTAGTTTGTTTTTTTATACCGTAGGCTACTACGGGACTGTCCATCGGGTTGGTTGAACGTTTTAGCTTTCCTCCAAAATCAGTTCCTTTTTTCTTTTTTTGGGGTGGGGGGCGACTTGCCATTGCAGTAGTATAGAGAGGTTTAGGTGAGGAGCCTCCGAAACAAACATGGTGGACTCTCTGCCTTACGATACGTAGAACAAGCCATTAAACCATGGCTTTGTTCATCTCGGGGGGTGAAGCCTGACACTTTTCCCCCAACATTCCATTTTTGGTTTGACACATCACACGGTGTACCATTATAAACAGGGGGGTTCGGTTTTATGTTGCCTTCTGCGGCAATACTTTGTCACTGGGACTGGTTGAGCCTCTACAGTGGGTGACTGGTGTTTAGATTGACAATTAGGTTCGTTAATTGGTTTCAGAAATTACATGTGTATATGTAGGTCCTACAAAAAACGTTTTGGTCGTTTTTCGCGATTTATGTACCTTCTTCTTCGAAGTCATGATGCAAGTGACATACTAATAGTATTGAACTGTTCGTGTAAAGAGCTCAGGAAATAAACCGCCACCCCTATGAGGTGGGCATTGCTCGGGATGGCGCTCCTCAAGCGAGGAAGTGGAGCCCAACATGTCAAGAGTAGAGTTGCTACCGCTATCTATCATCGTACATGTAGCGCGCGCCTGTGGTCGCTCTGTCGGGGTACTCACGAAGACGGTGGAATCGTCGAGATCTCCGACGCAGTCCGTGCCGTCGAAAGCGGCGCCCTTGGTCTCGCAGATGGCCGTCATGATCTCTTCCTGGTCGGACACCCCGTCTCCGACAATCTCGGGGATCATTTCCCACGTGTCCATCGCTGTCGTTACCATCTGTTAGAGGGGAAACAAACAAACGTTATCCAAGCGCCGCAAGAAGAGCTAAGCCGCGCGCCGGGAAGGAGAGTGGTAGTACCGAGAGCGGGAGGTGGTTTCCCCTTTTTCATGCCGCCCCATACTAATCTGAAACGGAGAAGTACTGTCGACGAAATACAAACAATAAATTCTGGAAGACAGAAATCGGCAAAAAGGTGGAAACCGTATACCCCTGAATGCCCGACTCGAGGGAAGGTCTCATATCCCTAGGCGGTCTGATTCGTAATCCAGCTCACTCAGCAAGACCGTCGCTTCTTCTTCTTCTTCTCGTTCTTCTCCGTCGAACGAGTATAAAAACAGGCAGATGAGTTGAGACTGCCCAGCCAACGAGCTAGATGCAAAGTCCGACGTTGTCCCGGATAGACCGCGTTATCCGAGCAACGGCTGCGACTCATCCGACGGTGGGAGTCTCATGTTTTCGCAGGCGTAGTGTTATATGACTGGTGATGCTCCTCAAGTGAACAAACACCCCCCAACCGGTTGGTATTGGGAGCTCATCGTGCGAGGAGCTCGCAGAATATAAGGCATCATCCCTTCAAGGCATACCCCGTGGTATTGGTCTTGGAACACCGCGCGAAAAACAGAACAGGCTGAAGGCCTGAAAAAAACGAACGCTTGAGCTACTACCAAGCCGGAATCTATGTTCGTCCCCATCTAGATGCCATCAGTATGAGTAATACGCCGCCGTGTGTCATTCATCCCTGCTGTGAATAAAATACGAAGGCCGAGATGGAGATATACATATCTATGTTTTACATTTCGTGCAGCGTTAAACGACAAGGTCAAAGTTATCGCGACACTGCTGCAGATAGCCCACCCCCCCCCCTATCGTCTTACGTTGAAGTATCCTGGGCCATTGTCAATACGCTCGCCAACTACTTGGAGGTCGACCACGCGCAGTGCTGGATAGTCGGGGACGTTGTCGAACGTAGGCCCCGATATGGCGATGAGCTCGAACCTGCTGTACATGTCGACGGGTACCGCAAGCGTAAACGTCTCCCACTCGTTTTCCCCGCCGGCGCTTGTGAACCTCTGTGCGCGGGCGGGCGAGGGGGGGAGGGGGGGGGGAGGGTGAATAGCTGTAGCAGAGCTCGGGGTACAGTCGTTCAAAATGAATGTATCATAGGCCTGGCGGGCGGGCGATAGACAGGGACACTGTCTTTGTGGGGCGACGGTGGATGGGGAAGACAGCTGCAGTACTTTGTTGCACACCGAACAAAGTCCTGGCGGATGTAGTACGATAGGCAGGGGTACTATATCGGGGGGGAAGGGGGGGGTGTACTTCATTTCCATGCATGGCCGTAGTCGTATGACCATAGACCCTCGCATCCCTACAATGCCGGGACGGAGCATGTCGGGTTTTCACCGACCAGGTAGACATTGCTAGCACCAAGCGCGAAGCGCCGCGAGGTGTTCAGCGAGTCGCATGAAGGGTGAGCTGCATCCTACTAAGAACCGATTGTGAGGCGGACTTGCATATGGATGACAGCTTCAATGAGTTAATTTAATTTATGGTGTGGCCACTTCCGGAGACAGCAATGGAAGCACTATGTAACTGCCTCGTTGGTGCCTTACCATATACACACTACGTGATACGACCATTCCCCTTGTGCGGAGCAAAGGCTCTCCACCCCGCACAAATTATCTAACTCGACCGCCAGCTTTGGTGACCGCCAAAAACAAAACAAACAAGAAACGGTACCCTTGTTATCTAGCTCACGCAATGAGAGGCATGCTTTACAACGTCGTTGCCAACCGACGCCAACCCAACCTATAGACATATCATATATTTATAGGGGGGGGGGGGTGTACTCATGTCGTGCACGGCCGTAGTCATATGACCATAGACCCTCGCATCCCTACAATGCCGGGACGGAGCGCGTTGGGTTTTCACCAACCAGGCAGACATTGCTTGCACCAAGCGCGAAACGCCGTGAGGTATTGGGCGAGTCGCATGGAGGGTGAGCTGCATCCTGCTAAGAACCGCCTCTGAGGCGGACTTGTATATGGACGACAGATTCAATGAGTTAATTTAATTTCTGGTGTGGCCACTTCCGGAGACAGCAATGGGTATTACTATGTAACTGCCTCGCGGACGCCTTACCATATTAACACTACGTGATACGACCATTCCCCTTGTGCGGAACAAAGGTTCTCCACCCCGCACAAATGATCTACTCGACCGCCAGCTTTGGTGACCGCCAAAAATAATAAAAAAAAAACGGCACCCTGGTTGTCTAGCTCACGCAGCGAGTGGCGTGTTTTACAGCGTCGTTGCCAGCCGACACCAACCCAACCTATAAATATATGATATATTTATAGAGGGGGGACCCTCGCATCCCTACAGGAGCATGTCGGGTTTTTGCCGATTATAATAATAATATAGGTTTTACACGGCGGCGTGCCTGGTGTGTTCAAGCTTTTTTATACACTACCGGCTATCATATTATGTGCGCACGTATTTTCTATTGTTGTAAGTGTCTGCAGTAGTACGAGTCAGCAGGGATCTGATACGTGCTTTGTAACCCCCCTGCATAACTACCCGAGACCAAAAACATGTCGTTCTACGAGTCGCTAGGGATATAAACCCGTCCCTACGACAGATGTAGCAGCTGTGTTTGGCCCACGCATTCCCAGCTGACGGGGGGCTCTACAACCCAGGAGCTGCCCAACACCCTTTTCGATAACACCACAGCCCTCGGATGCACGCTACGATGAAGGTGCGCCGTGATTTCGATGGGCGGCGGATTTTGAAAAACTGAAACGTTTATTTGTTCGGGGGAGGGGGAAGGCAGGCGAAAAGCAAAAAACAGTCGCCAAAACAGAGTCGTTGTGAACAATCTCGTGGGCTGAACTATAAACAAAATGGGCATACATACTTACACACCGAGAAATAGTGCAACTCACACCAACGAAATTCCGACGATTTGGGTTAAGGAGTTACCCCCCCCCCCCCCCCGGATGCGTGGTCAATGGTCAATGGACTAAGGCAAGGCAAGCCAAAATGAGTACGCAGGGACCCCCCCCCCCCCCCCTGTCCTCCCGAAAACATTTTCAGCCAGAAAACGGTACAGTACCTCCATCGTAGCAGCACGTGTCCTTACGATTATTTGTCCAGACCTGGCTTCCCCTTCGGTCGTTTCTCAACGTCGGTTATTGCTGAGCAAAGTAGGTCATTGAGATAGATAAGCATCATACAGTTAAGGGGGTCTACCTCCTCCGTTGCACAGGTCTACGTATAAGAGGGTTACCCCCCCCTTTTCCACTACTGTGGTTCTTGTGCACGTCAATTCCAATTGTGCGGGAAGAAACAAACAGAACATTATTATTGGCACAACGTAGTAGTAACGGACGATCCACATGGCGGTCGATGCATACCGTCGCTATAAAAAAGCCTCACGGAAATAAAGGAGGTCGCGATGCATACCGGCACTTGAACAAATGTTCAAAGACGAATAAAGGTAGTCACCCGGCCAAGTTGCTCCGAGCGGTTGCAGCGAAACAACGATTTCCAAGTGACCCCCCCCCCTCCCGCCGCAAGGGACTGCAATCGAGTATCCCTAGGTATGGAGGCAGGTCATCCCCCCGGTCTCTCTCTCTCACCTCGATCACAGTCTCGTAGTCATCAGAGGAGGATTCCACTGGTTTCACTCTGTACCGAATGTCGAAGACGAACTCTCTGTCTGCAGGAAACCTCATTCTGAAAGCGGTCACCGTCGACTCCCACAGCTCAATGCTTACAGAGTCGTTTACCTGTCATCGGGTCGGCCATTTGGGGTGGGGGGTCCGCGCGGGGTTGGCGTTAACGAGGGCACCCGCCGGCAAAGGTAAAAACAATTATATCCTAAATTATTTCGGGGGACTGAAGAGAAACAAATGCCACGATAGGGTTGGCGTCCTGTTTTCTGTGCCCTTCTCACGAGAAGCTCAAATTCTCACCCGAAACGTGTAAAGTTCGAAGAAGTTTCTTCGAATAAGTTTCTTCGCGCTACCCAAGAACTGTTTTTTTTATTATATGCGCCACCGGTGTTAAACCAAAAACAGATACACTGGTAAAATTATCATACTAACCGGGGGTGGGGTTGGTCACCTTGGGAGGAGCTCAACCCCGGGCATAAGAGTTTGCCTTGGAAGGAAAAAAAGTGACACCTCTACCGTGGGATAAGTCTTAAGGGGGCGCGTGATATAATCGTGTCCTGCAGTGTTGCCGTAGGGTCGCCGTATGACCATAGACTCTCGCATCCCTACGATGCCGGGGTTAGTGATGTACGCATGTCATGCATGGCCATAAGTCATATGACCATAGACCATCGCAAACCCAACAACCCCAGGACGGAGCACGTTGGGTCTTAACCGGCCAGCCATAAACATCACTCGCACTGAGCGCGAAGCGAAACGTGAGGTGTTGGGCGAGTCGAATCGGAAGGGTGACCTCCTGCATTTCCGTATGAACCACTTGTGAGGCAGGCTTACATGGATGGCAACTTCGAATCAGTTATTCAGTTTTCTGGTGCGACTACTTCCAGAGACAGCAATGGGTACAATATGTATACCTACCTCGTGGGTTAAGTACAATATCAACACCACGTGTTACGGCCATTCCCCTGGCGCGGAGGTAAGGTTCTCTACCCGGCACAAATTATGTATCTCGACCGCCAGCCGTGGGGACCGCCTACTATCAAAAACAAAGAATAAACAAATAAACACATAAAAAACGGCGGTTGGATGCCTGGCATACGCAGTGAGAGGCGTGTTTTACAGCGTCGCCGTCAACCGATACCTAACCCAACCTAGTGTACATAATATATATACACTATATGATATATACGGGGAGGCGTGGGGGATGGGTATCATCAGGTACAACGCCCATCGTTCCCGCGCGTCCTTCAGATACGGGTATGTGCTCAACAAAAATGCACCAAGGAGCGTCGTCACCCCGCCGTGCGATCACGCTCTTGCCACGCTCGCGGTCGCGCAGGGTGGGCGGCACTCACGCCAGGAATGTCGATTTGAAACCTCGTGGGAACGTCGACGTCGACGTCGGAAGCATACACGCTGTCTGAATCGTCGTCGCCGTCCTGCGAGAGAGAGAGAGAGAGAGAGAGAGAGAGAGAGAGAGAGAGAGAGAGTGAGAGAGAGAGAGAGAGAGACCCGGGGGAGGACAAGCAGAGACAAATGGAGGCCAAACAACATTGGCGGTGACTTGGAATGCGAGGTTCAGTATTTATATATATAGTGATCCCTTCGCCCTACAGCGGCAGCCGCAGCGAGGGGAGGTGAGGCCTGCTGCCACCTCGCGACTCAAGAGCACACCTATCTCCGACCCGAAATTTAAGGTCGATTGGGGTTGAATGGTGCAATAAAGAATGTTAGTGCATTCCGGTGTCTTCTGAGGGGGGGGGGGGGTCCACAGGCTTCGAATTTACGGATTGGGATAGTGCGTTATGCTGGGTTCCAAACGACTACGGAGGCCCTCTGCAGTCGCCCCCCCCCCTACCTCGCCTCTATTACGTACACGCCGGGGGTCGGATGCGCGTTGTCCACTCACAAATCGTTCCGAAACGTAAAAGACCGGCACGGTGTCGTTGTTTCTTTTTTCCAGGATGACTATCTGCATTAAAAACAAAAAAACACGCGGCGGCACAAGGGAGGGAGGGAGGAGGGACATGATCTGTGTCTTCTTGATGTGCTGTCGTTGGGTGAATCGGCATTGGAGAGCTTCTGCGGCGGCCATGCGTATAAACGCGCACGAAGCGAGCGTATGCACCGATTGACCAGGATGCGACGCTACAGCAACACCCCTCATATACGAGTAGCTTCCGCTTTTGTCTTCATCGATATACTTTACTGTTACGCATTCGCCTCCAAAACAGCGCGTCTAGGCTCCATCCCGACCCCTAAGGATTGATGGTTTGATCACTACTGGTTGAGTGTGGTTGGTTTTCCGCTATCCCCTACATAAACTGCAACGCCCTGCCTGCCTCAATGCGTCATGCAACACTCTCCTGAGGGTTGTGTGCCGCTATTGCTATTTTAGGATAATGTGGGATGGCTCTTGCGTCTCCTTCCCTCCTCGACCACACCCAAAAGAGAGAAACAAATCGCTTGGAACAGCAGTAATGGCCATACGGTGTTCTTCAGCGGAGACACTGGTGAACGTCTCCCTACGCTGCAGTGGTAAAACGCTACGTATCGTACCCGCATAATACTTTTAGTTACGCCACCTTCACCGCCAGTAGCGCAAAAACACATCGGTACGAGCGAGGAGGCCATCCGTAGCTTGGCAACGTTCATATATCCCCTGCCGAAGCTGGTTTGAACTAGATATATATATTGTTACCCCCTGAAAAACAAAGAGGACTTATCCAGCCGTGGAATGGGCGGGTACGCAAGAGCCGGGAGAGGCCACGCATGTTCCCCCGGCCGATAGGTAGTCCCGCCTTCTAACGCTGTGCCCTTGGCGGCCATAATAGCCGCAACTTGCAGTTAGGAAACACTCGCCCAACGTCGGTTCCGTGACAAAAACATGACACACCTCGCACATTGTTCCGCGCGCGGCAAGTAAGCTTACAACTGACGCTAATGTGCACAACGCTCGCAGGTGAAACACTGTCTGTCTCGTCTTTATTTGGCAGACGCAACTTTGACCCTTTCGTAGTGTCCGCGGGGTTTAATACTGTGCTGTACAGTACTGTCACCTGTACGTATACCTGGGAGTACAGTGCGTGCGGCTACACAGGCTCGACGGCGGACTGCTGACCTCTTTGATGCTGAACCACTGGTTTAATCGCTGGAACTTGGGCACGAGCCTGAGGTAACTGGCGTGAACACCTACGTTGAACGTTTGATAGTCGGTGCTGCTCCCGGAGGATATTGCTGAAGGCACCACCGTCTGGAGCAATAACGGCATCAGACACATACGTAGACAAACGGCGAGGTGAATCCACATGCATGAACACGAAAAGATAAAAAAAAAAACGAAGGTTCGTGCCGAGGCATGTAGTATCGCGCCAGGGCTGCCAATTGTGGCGGCCGACACAAAACAATTCCGTGGAAATATCCGATTTAGTACCGATGCATGGGTACGAGAGGGCGAGGGATTACATTTGTTTAGGCTCCTCGCAGGAGGGGCTCTATACTATTAGCAAATAAAAAACTGTTTTTCCAGAAAATTTAAAAGTGCAAATAGATGAACAATCCCGAAGCCCATTATAGGTACAATATGTCACGACCACTAGTGCACTACGCATTGTAAGGAACACCTTTGATAATGATATTCCAACGATGTTGGGTCAAAAAGCACATACTACTGTAATATAATAGCCAGTCAGACGAATCTGCCTCACGAGGCAAAGACGTGCTGCCTCTATGCAGCAGTAGCACCCGTGCACCGTACCGGAAACTGTTTCCACATCTTATGTCGAAGTACAGTAGTGGCTTGCCCCAGACAACTACGGGAGGGGGTCAGTTCTATTTTGAATACGCCCACCCTGACCTAACTAGTTCAGAACGCGTTAGCTAAAACATACACATCGTCTCGATTGATACGGACCTCAAAAGGGATCGTACAGCAAGGTTTGTATTGGGTTGGACAATTCGCGGCAGATGGACCCACACTGGTGATCACTGCCTCAGGTATATCAATGGTGGCCATCCCGTATACTTCTTCGCGTAATGAAACACTCCTTGAGGCTCAGTACTTCTCTGTAGACCTGGCCTCAAGTTTACACTGCTGTGCACACCTGCATATCGGCCGTCGATGAGTTCGTGTGCTAGTCGAAAGCTAGTCCAAGTGCCAAAGAAGGCACTCGTTCTACCTAACGTAGTCTAGGTCGGCCGTTGCTTCGCTGAGATTCCGGCAGGCCGCGCACCGCTTCCCGGTACCAACATCGGTCACCATGTGCCACCTTGGTGCTACGTACGGTGAGGCAAACTTTGCGCGGCCTCCATTTGCTGAAGGGCTGGCTCTAAACAAACTGTCACGAAGCAAAGCAAGCGGTCGCGTATTTTGCGGCATTACTGCCGCCGAGTCACTTCACAACCGTCGAGGGGCTGTACACAAACTCACCATCCAACCCTGTGCAGTGAACGCCTGGATGCTGAACTCGTCAAGCTGCTCATCACCCAGGCCGAATGCTGCGGGGGTTATAAAACGTAAACGGTAGCAGCACCCAATGCAGCGACGAAATCAAACAGAAGTTCGGGCGGGATATACTGCTAAACGGTTGCTGCAACGACCGATCGATCACACACTTTTCTCGCCGCGGCGCAAGTCAAGACTACGAACAGGTGGGCGGGGGATGGGGGCTCACCAATCTGGATTTGGCGGATGTAGCGGTAGTGGTTCAGGTTGATACTGATGCGGCACGTTACGAAACGGGAGAACCCTAATCCCGCCGCTAGCGGGCCACACGTCCATCGAGAGTCCATGTCCCCGTCCTGCGAAACAATCACATTGAAATCAGATACTACTGTAGTTTGGTCGCGAGAAGGCACGACTAGTATGAAAAATAAAAAGCCATGACAGTAGTGAGATTGATTGTTTTGTTAAACGTCATCTGTGCATGCTTGGTGTAATCATGCGATATCTTGTTCTAAGGGGTACGCAATGTAAATATGATCGCCACTGTTGTCATTACCGCCTTAAGGTGATTCGGCGGGTGTCTCCGAACCTCACTCATAACCATACTTCAAAATAGTTTGTTAGCGCAGCGTAACAAAAACTCTCCCATGGCGGTGTGCATACATCGCGAAACGGAAACAGACATACGGACGAAGTACACCTGTTAATACTGCAAATAGGTTGAGTATAGTCACCCAGCCGAGAGGCTCTGGTCGGCAGCTAAAAAGAGAAGCCCCTCGTACAGTGAATATGACCTCCCCGCAGTGGTAGTAGCGTAGCACCAGTCAAAAGGTTAAGGAAGGACCCTCACCCAATGACGAGTAGAGCCGTCCCACGGTAAGTAGGGTTGACGCCTTATTCCCTGAGCTCCTCTCATTGTGAGGAGCTCACCACTGTATGTGCCTCCCCCGAAGACGCGACTTTGAAGAAGTTGTTTTGTTTTCACACAACCCCCCGACCAATAGTTCTATAAATAGACGCGCTATATACGTACACGTATTGCTAAAATACAACACGCTCGCAAAAATAGTCATCATACTGCATTCTCGTACAGCAGTGACCGGTAGTGCTGTGCTTGCTCCGTGGAGGAGATCAACCATTGTACCACTAAGGAGTGTGCCAGCCGTAGGGTGAAAAAGAGGTTGCTATTTCCGGGTCGAAGGTTCAGAAACATCAACGCGCCCGTGGGTTTAGCCTATACGGGATAAGCCTGTGCCGCCATCTGACGTGTACACAGGGCATCCGAAAGGGAACAAACAACGTCCTACTGCGTAGAATTCGGGGATCGGGGCATTTTGGAGATAAACTATCTGCCCGTATAATCTGTAGATAGGATACGCTCAAATTACCTTCATGTAGTAGACTTGGCACCCCTCAAAGTGGGCGGGGGAGTCGCACCCTCCGTCGCTAGCCCCCCTGCTGTCGTAGTTGGAGGTGCTTGCGAGCGGTAGAGGTCCGGTAGGCTTCAGCCACTTCTTCTCAGCCACGGGACGCGCGGGAGCAACGTCTCCCACGCGGAATTCCACCTGAGGCCACGTAGTGAGCACGGGAACATCACGCAATTAGCCCTGCGTGAATGCACTCAAGGCAACCGTAGTTCGTACATTCACCTGCATGGGACGCCTCTCTTTGCCAAGACGGAACGATACCCCTTCCCGTAACCCGATGACGGAGCTCGCGAGTGATACCATCATGCATGTTTCGAGACCGCCGCGATAGTTCTAGACTGGCGGGGGATGAGGAGCGTGATGGATGCTTCTGACCGTAGAGGTCAACCTGCAGGTACTACATACATGCATGAATCAAGTACTGGCAGGAAAAAATAAGAACCTGAGAAGGATGTCGGGGAATACAGCAAAATAAGAAACTATCACATGTTGGGGAATACAGGAAAATAAGAAGCAGCCACATGTTAAAGGTGGAATATGGGTGGGTGTGAAAACTATTGATTAATGTGTTGAATGAAGCCAGTGTGAAGATAAGTTTAGGAGACGATATTTTGATGAAGCCTTGTGCAACCTGCACCAACGTCAGTTTCGCCAACGGAAAGTACCCACAAGGACAACAGGAGATGGTAAACCTGCACCTCAACCCAGGCATGTGTGGCAACCTCACCCCGGGGCCCTGGCTGCACACACTTACCTCGTTGATGACGATGCTTCCGCCGCTCGCAGGAACCGCTTCGATTTTCACGTAGCGTGCTAGGGCTCGCACGCCTCCGAAGGTCTGTAACCCGTCGCTGCCGAGGGGGCGGCCACCCGCCTCGACCCCCGAGCGCACCGTGGAATAAACGCCGGAATCGCCGGCCGCCATGACGTTGAGCACACCCCCGGTGTCCGCCGTTTCGGAGAACGCTGAAAAGGCGACAACGTGGGGTCGAAATATGACATTGGTGTACGCGAACGCGCCATGACCAACGAGACAAACTACTCCGGGCAGCACAGCAGTTGGTTTTAGCGTATCACTTGCCTAAACGTACAGCCCGCTGAAACGTTTGGTGCGAACATGCTGCACAGCCCCCGGCCATTGGCGGATGTGTTGTGGTTGGAAGTCCTCCATAGTCGTCGTGTGAACAACACTGGACTATGGGTTCCCCGGCCCATACTATTCCGCCCTCTTGTAAGAACTGTTTCAATCAACCTTACTACTAAAGTGGCGGCGCCACTCACCGATGCGGAGCTGCTCGAGTGACTCCGGGGCCTGTAAATCGTAGGTGATTTCGCACACCTCCCCCGACGAGCATGTCCACGAAGAAGAATCGGTTGCATCGCCGTCCTGTGCGCCAAGCATTGTGTGTCCCGGGTGTCTTCAGGGGCCAAACTATGACCGGGTGGTAATAGAAACCAAGGCCCGCCATACACACAAACAAAAACACATATATTCTAGAGTGTTTACTTACTAAGCATATTGGGCCCTGACTACTACTAGGTATGTTCCCCCCATAATAGAAAAAAAGTGGAAGCAAACACAATCGACACCTGTTTTCCACCATGAACTGGGGGAGCGGCTACGGTAGAGATGCACCATTACGCTTCCGAGGGAGGTCACTTGATCATAGTATAGGACCTCTAAACCTGCAGTAGTCATATATAGGACAAGAACAAATGCTATATACCCGGGGATCGAACAATCCCGTCAGCCTAAATTCACAACGAAACGATATTGCCAACACCGAGACAACATGGAGTTTCGGCGAGTTTGGGTTAAGGAGCGTCGTCATTCAGATTGTGTTTCAGCCCAAAGGTGCTATCTCTGTCGTAGCACGCGTTAGGGCCCAAACGTGAGCGAGAAACAAGGAGGAAAGAAGGGCAACCCCTGGAAGTTCGCGCCGTTACAGCCGGTGGCCAGTTCGAACAAGCCATGTCGATACGGTGCAATTCATGTTATGGGTGGGATTCACGGACTGCGGGCCTCCGGTGGGTTGGACATGCTCCCCGCGTTTCTCGTTGAGCTAGACCGCGGTTACTCTACTCTGGCTCAAGACTCGACAACAGGATAATACCAAAAATACCCTTCGAGACCCACCTGCACTTATCACATCGTTAGCGGGGATTGGAGTTTCAATCCGGGGCTGACGCTCTCAGAGGGACACAAACATCGTGACTTTCTTGATGGAATATCTAGAACAACCTTTGTAGCTCTACCGAAAGGCCGATCAATAAGCGCCGGTCAAGTATTAAAGCTTCCGGGCGCGGGGTACTGACGCATGCATGCTACGGTGGATGAGGGTGGTCACTTGAGGAGCTCCATACCTGCAGTAATCTAAAAAGGGATTACAGAGGAAAACAAGAGTGCTCGTACAGCACCCGATGAACAGCCCCCTATGACCTGTCATTAAGTGTCTAATCGGTAACAATATTGCAAGAGATACAAGAATGAGATTCCGACGAGGTGAATTTTGGTTATAACCCTTTTTAGAACTGCGCTGTCTAGAAATAAATAGTTCACTCTAATTCAAAGTGCTTTGTTCCCACGTCGGGACTGCAGTCCTAAAGGGGTTTAGGACCTCCGCCGTTTCGAAAACTTTTCAGGTGAAAAAAAGTGCTACATCTGTCGTGGCACGCGCGTCAAGTGGGAATGGTTAACTGCACCCTTAAACGAGGGGCGTGCTTGGATGGACGTTCTGCCTCACCAAGGTGTTCATGGCCGATGAGCCGTCCGTGGTGGCCGTAGCGGAAATGGAGGTTCGCGTGCTAGCGGGCGTCCCGACAACCGGCACTTCTTCCACGGTGACGTAGATTTCGACCTGTTCGAGGAGCAATCCCACGGTGCACAGGGGTGGTGGTGGCTTACTTTCTGAGCTTCTCACATGCAAGCTAAGCTCAATATCTCGCCCGAAACATGGTTTCGAAGAGGCTTTGTCCGCGCGACCCGACTCTAACATTTTTCTATGCGCTAGTCTTCGAACAAATAGAACCCTCAAAATAGCATATGATACTAACCGAGGTAGCTGCTCACTTGAATAGAATACTAATAGTCAGTCACAAAATATTGCCTTTTGAGGCAAAAACTAACTGGAACCCCTAATATGGTATACCGTGGGATGAGTCTCAATAGGCAGGAGTGAACGCGCTTAAAAGCAAAAACGCCGAGTTGAGATACATAATGAATACTCTACTATACAGCAGTACGTACGTGTTTTTGCTGAGCCCCGAGCTACGTGCAGTCGGTTAATGGGGCAACCGACCGCGCCGCTTTCTGAACTGCCGCCAAACTGAATCACACATAAAACGTTTCATAATGGTTGATACATCGCTTCAAAAGGCCACAGCCCTCCACTTGCAAACGTAAGAATGACATGCCCCCAACGTAGCCCAGAACTATTGGGTTGCTGCGGTACGCCACGTGGAGTGAAGGCCGAGCTTTCAGTATATATCGTAGAAATATTTTATACACGGCCCGCACCTCCAGTATGGCGAAGTATTGTCCCTCTTCCATCACGCCAATGATCTCTAGGTCGATGCCTCTGAAACCCTCAAGACCAGGGATCTCTTGCAGTTCGGCGGATCCAGGTGTTGCCTCCCACTCTTCCACAGCAGTTTCTCCGCCCACCGTCACCTTGAGCGTGTTGATGCTGTCGGGGTGGAGCGCTGTCAAAGAAGGGGAAATGCCACCTTATAGGGATGCCGGCTTATTGCTCTGCGCTCCTCACTTGAGGAGCTCATTATTTCACTCATAACATGAACTTCGAAGGCGGTTTTATCCGCGCAGCTCGGCCAAGGCCGAGGTTTCTATGCGCCAGTCCCTAAAATAGTTCCAATAGTAAAATGTGATGATACTAACCGCTATTAATAGTTGACCACTCGAGAAGGTCAATCGTTCAGAAACTATTTCCCTCAGCAGGCAAGAAACCAACTGCATCTCCCCTGCGATAGGACGAGTCAGGGTTGATTCCCGGCGACACACCATGTGTCTCACCGGGGTTGTTAATTCATGCCATGGACGGTGCCCACCCTCCCGCGATATGTACCCGTGATATCAACGTTCGTGTCTACACTTGAAACGTGCACGCTATATGTTAAGAACCCCAGCAAGAACGTGTGCAAATGAAGGTGACTACGTGCCTCCCCCAGTACAGCCCTCAAACCTGAGTAGTACCGGATAGTCAAGTGGAAGTAGTCGCTGCCGGGTATGGTGGTGACCGACGCGAGGAAAGATCGCCATGTTCCATGAGTGTACCAATCAATCTGCTTTCCTTGCTGACCCAACACATATATATATATATATTATAATATATTATATATATTGATATATATTGATATATATTTATATATACTTATATGTATTTCTTTTATGTGAGTTAAACGATGTCAAAGCTACAAGCCTTCGGAACTTGCTCGAACTTGCTTACTTTGTCCTATATACTATGTTGTACTGGCAACATTGAGATTCCAACACTGTCCGGGAAGAGAGCGTTTTTTTCGGGACACAGAGGCTACGACTACACCAGGTGTGCAGCACAACCGCAGGCGTCAGGCATGGTACCGTTCCACAGGCCCTGCCCACCTATTTTGACCGACGCGATAGTCAGACCCTCCATGAAGAAGCCGGAGAGATCATATGAGACGCCGCAGGTTTTCATCGCGTCCCGAGAATCATCGGAAGACGATGAAAACGGCTCGGTGCATCCGTACCGGGAGTCAAGCTCTAACGATCCATCCTGAGGATTGCCAAAACGAGTGGAGAATAAGCGATAAGAGCGGAAGAGATGCACAGGTGAGTTGAAGGCAGCGCCCAAGTGGAAACGGCGCGGGACGCTGTGCGAGTCGAACCCGTTGGTCGGTCAGACCCGAGGGAGAGAGAGGGATTTTCCCTGAAAACAAACGCGCTTGATCGGCTGGGTGGCGGCGGGAGTCGCTTGAAATTCATACAACGTTACGACGCGTGCGATCTCATTTCGATCGTCCTCTGTGTTTGTTGTAATATAGAAAACGTCCGATAAACGTCGGGCGCAAACCACCGAAGTATGCATTCAGTCAGCTTGTTCCCGAGACGCGAGACAACGAGCCGAGGAAATGGTGCGCACGCGAAGCGTGATGCTTTCGGTTTATACAGGAATTGGAGTACATAGAATAAGCGGAAGAGGGCTGTCTACACGCTCGATCCTTGGCTGGCGAATGTGCGAATGGACGTAACGAAACGCCAATCCGACAGAACATTATACTACACTCTTCTTGTTGCGGGGGGATGGTTAACCTAGACCATCATAAAACTAGCCTCGTACTTGCGAACGTCAGTGGCCGGTCAGGTACACGAACAACCGCGTTGCCAGCCTCGCAACGGATGCACACGTGTACACGTGTACACGTGTAGAGCAATACAATAGCCAATAGCCTCTCGTACGAAATTTGGCGGAAAGGGAGCCGACGCGCGAAGGCGGAGGGAGGGCTAGGGTAAAGGCAATCACAAATCAAGCCGAAGAGGACGAGGGCTCTCACCCTAGTCAACACCCCAATGCATTTGCCCGAAGCAGGGCAGTCTGCGTCGATAGGGTCCATGCCGTTGAAGTCCTTCTCGTTGAAGTCCTCGTATTCTCCATGAGCGAAATCTTCTCCAACCTGCCGAATCTCTGACCATTCAACGGTAATACCTGTGTCGAAAGAACGGCGGGGAAAGGAAGGGCGGAGGAGAGGGGGCGACAGCATACGCGCGGCAAGTCAGGCGCTGGAGCACAACTTGTACCGGCATACAAGTGTTCCGTTGGCCTTTCACTGTAAGGTGGGGAGGCTGTCATCTGCTGCCAAGACGACGCCCACGGCCAATGCAAGCCGTGTCTATGCTATTATACGAAACGTCCTCCTATTTGGCACCCGTTAGGCCAAACGGCCACCCGATAGTGCCAATTCTCCATGCCATGCTCGTGGATCAAACCGCGACAATTCGTGTACTGGTACGGCGGAACTAAACTAGAATGCAGACATAACGGGTGGGAAATTGGTGTTACATGGTGTCAAACCTTCCATAGACAGACGCGTCTACATACTGTAAGCAACAGCTTCCCCTGCTCAATGTGATTGACGTTTTTGTGTTTCGGGAGGTATCAAGAGGAATGTTTCGTGCGGGGAGTTGACGGAGAAATTATTTATACATTTTGTCGATTTTGTTCACGTATGCCTTTATCGTTTTTCGGTTCATCGCTGGCGAGCGGTTGGGACGGTTCGGTTTGCGACGGTTTTCCGGTTATGTTTAAGGTTTCCACCGATGCCGGGGACAAGACGAGCACTTACTTGCTTAGGCGTATCAGAGTTTCGCCCAGATCGGTATATGACCCCCATCACTATTGACGTGTTATTGTTGGGGGGGACGATTGCTTCCTCGGTCGGAGGGTGTTGCGTCACGAGAGCGTCGGGCTGAAGTACAAACAGGGCGTTTTCATTCAGTATTAGTTCAATATAATTGCGACCTGTCTATCGACGTTGATCAGTGCGCACCTAACGGGGCCTTTTCATTTAAATGCAACTGCTGTCGCTTCTCGAGCTGCAAAGGCCTTCAGTAACAATCGGGATTAATGTATCGCTTTTGCTCTGGGCCCTTGGCATCGAAAACTGCCGTTTGCAGCTCGGAGTAAATTTCCACGTACACTTCAAGCTGCGGGTCTTAGCATCGAGAACGACCCCAAACAGGCTGCCGGCGGAGCTCCCTTGTACCTGTACCTGGTGTACTTTATACGATTCCATTACGTAGACAGCCGGGGTATTTACATGCGGGAAACAGATACAATATAATTAGGACGTAGAGCTCCCATATATATTATACGTACTGCAGCAGTATATACGCGTTATCGTTTGTTTTTTTTGTAAGGGTTGCCCGAGCGCGGTATCTACTTTGTCACCTGAAAGCTGAAAGCTGTGCCAGGTTTGTCAAAATAACTAAAATAAAGTGCCGAAGCAATTTCTGCTTACGAAATAAATCCGTAGGAGAAACGGCCATGAATACAGCTATTTGAGGCTGTATTAATAGTAAGATTTTAGAACAACGCTGTCCTTGGTGAGGAAATCACACCTGAGTGCCAGGGAGAAAACGAAAACTTTTTCTTTTGGATAAATCGACCAAATAAACTTCTTCTTTTTTTCCCCATCACATATATTTGTTTCGCCCTTCCTTTTTTTCTCTCCTCTCTATAAGGGGCTCCTTCGGGCAAAAAATGTAAAAGCGAATATAAAACAAACACGTTATCATTTTTTCAGTTGCAATACAATACCATTTATGGTACAATTTATACCTGTTCGATGACTCCCTACGGGAAACGATATTTCTCCAGTCCTAATGCCCAGACGTGCTCGCGTTGGGTAGTTTTAGAGAGCCTAGGTTATTGATAATATTTGTGTATCTGGAGGCGTAACGACCAGACGCCCTTTTCAGCACGAAAAGTGCCTCATACTCAAAATGACTCGCCACACCCCTGGTACCCAAAGACGAACTTGAAAAATAGCATTTTCTCCCGCTGCTGTTACTGGCTTAACTCACAGATTTTCGATGTGGACGCCGAGCACTCAAGCGTTGAACCTACTTGAGCCTCTAGTTCGACCGCTCGTAGCGTTCTACGTCGCCACAGCAGAGTGTAGATACCAAACAGCAGCTCCGAAAAGATAAAAAAATCTTGCTGCGGGGCACGTTCGTTTCGTGATGCAAACACCGCAATGCCTACGCTCCCTTGTAGATCCCAGCGCCCCAGCTCCTCCTAGAGAGACTAGAACAAACAAGCTACACGTTGGTCTGATCATCAGAACTGTAGCTATGCAGTGTCCCGTAAGGAGTACTGGTATGGTGTTAATTATACCACAAATAGCATGGGTGCTCTAAAAAAGACGAAACATATTTGATGTATCTTTCAACACTAAAGCAGACTCAAGTACTATTTTGTTTGTGGCCGAAGGGGGCATTTAGGGCTGCACTCTCGTTTAGGGGAAAATTACTTGGAATTAGAATTGAATATATGGTTATGCGCACTGGAGCACGGAAATGATCAACAGTCGTAACTTAGATCGGGGGTCGTAAAGTAGGCGCTTCTCCCTTACCTCTACTACCGTTAGTGTCTTGATTTTTTGTCGCAAGAAGACTTCAGCCCTTCCTTTCCCTCGTCGGCTCGCATTGAGTTGCGGCTACCCACACTGCTAGGCGCACTCACCAGCCACGATAGAGGTGAACCATGTTTTTTTCTGAGCTCCTCACTTAAGGAGCGTCATACCTCACCGAAAAAACGGTTTTGGAGGAAAATAAAAGTGCTGTCGGATGAAAAATATCATGACCGAATTATACTCTGAAACATTATTCGTCACAAAAACGAAAAAACGACGAATTTGGGTTAAGGAGCCCCGATCGTTCAGAAAACGATCCAGCCGAAAACTGCTACCTCTACCGCCGTAGCACGCGTCATTCCGCTTGTTTTCATTTATTTCCGAAAACAAACTCAAACGTCTGACCCACGTGGGATACGAACAATAATAATAGCAGCATTCGAGGGTACCACGTTCCGCTTATTTTTTTCTGTGATTTTGAAAACAAAACTCAAACGTCTGACCCACGGGATTCGAACCACAGACAGTACAGGACACCGATAATAGTACAAGAGGGTGCACTCTACACTTACTTCAAGATAACGACTCCCGAACTTCTTATCTCCTATTTTCCTCTAGTAAACCTTAGCCAGGCTTTCTTAATATCATGTTTCTCATTAGGTGTCCTGTACAGTATACTGCTGTAGCAGCATTCTTAGACGTTACCACTACTACTCCTACTACTACTACCATAACTACTGCTGTGACCCCACCGGGGCGACCAGTGCTCTATTCATACTTTTTTATTTATTTATTTTTATTGTTTTCATGTGTTTCTCTTTCACGCATCTGTATTGCTAGCTGGGTAGGTCGTGCATGTCGTAGACCTGGTATTGATAAACAAATTCTGACTATCCCATCCTCCCAGCTGACATGTAATTAACAGTAGTTTCTGCGTTTGTTTGTAGTCTTTAACGGCTGGGATCGCCACCGCGCTGAGTATGCACTCAGCACGGGGGTAATTTATCCCGGGCGAGGCCCCCTTGCTTCGGGGCAGGAGGCCTCAACTAATCCAATACTTACTTTAAATGATCGTTGAAAGCGTACAAGAATACTACAGTATATATATATATGCCATTGCATTGCCTGCTGTGATAAATTTTTGTTATTCCCTCCTGTCATTCCTGGCTTTCGTGTGTGGCACGAAGACGAAACGGAATCGAGTAGGAAGAGCCGCGCATCTGTTGTATGGGTGGCGCCCAAGGGAATGGAGACGAGGGGGGCGGACGGTTCGTAGGGAACAAGCGGCTGACGAAAGCTGGAAGACGACGGCAGACAACGTAACAAGGTACCAGGCCCACTGCCTAGTAGAAAACCTGTCTGTACTACAGGTACAAACCTGCCTCGGATGCCTGGAAGGTGCTTTTTGTGTGCTTCGGCTGCCTCTCTTTTCCTTTCGTTCTTTTAGTCTTGCTCTGTTTACGTTGTTTTCCTTT